>ML812220.1:11685-40400 GCA_009831015.1 Picea engelmannii
GGTTAAGAAATTGGGATTAAAAACACAAACTCATCATAGGCCTTACACACTTAAATGGATAAGCAATCATCATCAAATGCACATAACAAAACAGTGCACAATCAAATTTGCAATTTCATCTAAGTATGTGGACGAAGTAACTTCTGATGTTGTGTCGTTAAGAGAATGTGGAATGATCTTAGGTAGTCCATACTTGTTTGATCGTAAGGCAATCTTCTACAGAACAAAGAATCAATATCAGTTCACTAAAGCAGGTCATGATTATGTGGTTCATGCTCATCGTGTTAAAGCAAATAAAACACTTCAAACAGGGGAACGGTTAACGAATGTAGTTGTTTCAAATGAAGTAATTGATCTTAAGCAAGAACAAGATATGGTTGTTGAATGGAAAATCAATCATAGGTTGCTTCAAGGTAAGCTCACGTCGTGCAGATATCTAAAGTATATCAGTTCATTTGCAGTCGTCTTTTTGATGCTATCATTAGAAATGTTTTCTACATGGATGATAGTAGCTTCAGTAAGATGTAACAGGGTTGCAATGGCTAACAATATACTATCATTTGTCATGATTGTGTTACAGTTGATCTTGATGAGACAGGTGCACAGGACAGAGATCAGAGATAGAGAGCAAGCCGAGTGGCCTATCCCGAGCTTGTTGACTGATCAGTAACCTTTTGGGGACCAAAAGATATTATTGTGGGGAGGTGTGATCCGAAATCGGATTCAGAAGCCTGTCAGGGCTTGAAAAATGCTCAAAAATGAAAGTGCTCGGAATCCGACGAAACCAACACCATTTCGTCCGTTTCGTCTTCCTGATTCCGGTGGTATATTTACTTTGTCAAACGGAGTCCGTATGAAGAAGATATCGCATTCTGTCCGCCAAGCCAAACAGGCAAATTTTTTTGGATGCTGATTGTACCTATCCGTATAGTCTGTACAGGACACGTGGCACGTCCGTACATGAAAAACATGGCACGTCCATACAGGTGACACATGGAAGCACCAAGAGACGACACGTGTCAGGTAGATTTGGCGTTTTGGGCGTACGGTTGGACCAATCCCGAAGTGGCACTTGTCACCACTGGAAGGGTGACATGTGGTACGGGATGACGTCAGCAACATACGTGACGGATGATGTCAGCATCGTACGGAAAGTGACGTGGTAGATGACTGGACCGTATGAAAGAGATGACATGGCGGTTGACAGAGCGTATGGCTTCTGACGTGGTGATGACATGGCAAGGCTGACTGGGCGTATGGCACTAGATACGTGGCAGACATGTGGGTGAATCAGAGTTTGACACATGGCATTTTATGGTTGGTTTTTAAGGTGCCACGTGGCCCAATCACGGGCTACCACGTGGCACCATATGATTGGTTGTCGGTTTATTGTTATGTAAAATGGTTTTGGTATATCTCCGGGGGATTGAACCCGCGACCTCCAGGTGGCCGAAAGGACTGGCAGGGCTGGGCTAGCCACCCGCCCCACCGGTGGTTCTTGTTACCCATTCGGCGCAATGTATATTTAAAATTGAATCCAGTGTTGAACCACGGGGGGGAAGGACCGGGGCCTAGCTCCAGCCCTCGACGCATTTCCATGTGACTTCACCGTGGAACCCGGGGCGCGGACGGTTGGGGGCGCGGTTACGATGGTTGGCGCGTGGTTCTAACCACATTTCAAATATGTGCGGGGTATTGTAATAATGACCCACGGTTCTATGCAAAGTCCATGCGACCGGGTGCTAGTGTACGAGAGGGGGTGGCCCGCGCTTAGCCCTTTGGGCTAGCGCGTGGCCACATGGCCCATATAACCACCCAAAAGGTGCGTGCGCTTGGATGGAGGGGGCTAATGCCCGTTTTTAAACAATAATATAGTTTTAAAGTGGGTTTTTTAACCACTTTTGGCTTTTAATTATTGATTAACCCCTTTTTAATGTAATTAACTCATTTTTGGGAGTTATTGGGCATTTTTAGAGCCTAAATTCGTGGAGGAAGTTGGAGATGGATAACCAACTTCCCAAATATTTAACCAAGGCCATTTTGAGGCCAAGGAGACAGCGTTTGGAGAGAATTCAGAGCAGAGATGCTGAGGCAAAGCCAAGTCAAAGCCAGTTTGAGGCAGGGAAGCCGTTGAGGAGGAGATGCTGTCGGACCGTTTCTGAGAGCTCCGGACGTCCGTTTTGTGTGTCGTTCATTGTGCATGGTTATAGAGATCTGGGCGAACATGACCAGATCAATCTTGAAGCCATTTGGCATTGTAATGATGTACTATTGAGATTTCGAACAGAAATAAATAAGTCTCCCCCACCAAGAAAAGGCCCGGAGACGTAGGCAAAGTTGTGCCGAACTCCGTTATCAACCTGCGTATTATGGTTTGCTGTTTTTCATTGCATTTCAGATTTGCGTATATGTAAATGGATGTATAATTCCTTTTCTTTTCTCGTTCTTTCGTTAAGTTTCTCAATGGTTAATTAATGCATGCAAATAAGAACTCAACCATAAGTCATTCGAAAAATTATGTCGGATCATACCTCCTAGTCTAGGATCATTCAAGTTATCGAATCAAATGGCTCATTGGGCTCCAAATGGGAACCAATTTAACTTGACACAGACCCTTCTCCTTTTCAGCGCAGGTTGTGTGGCACCCACAGACCCATTTCCTTAGCGCTTTTTAATATTAATGCCAACGAATGTTGGATATCTATGCTAGGCTCCCTCCTTTGTGTGACCAAAATTTATGACCGTGGGATAGCTCCCTTCGTGACCCTATGCTTCGGGACTTCCACGAACTTCTTGCTCCCTTTTTCTAGATTTCTGAATCGACGAATTCTCCAAGACCATATCTATGGTCCACGTTCTTCTCGTGCTTGATGACTGAGATCAAATCATGAGTTCGGACTTCACGAGTCCTCTCTTCTCTCAAATATATCCTTCCTGACTTGAGAATCAACGAAGTGTTGATTTGTCGCCATGTGTCCTATCTTAATGGATGACCAAGATTACTTTGGCTCTCAGCTCTTCGGTATTCTCTCCTTGGATTTCCTACGGAGGGTTCTTCCTCTGAAATACGTAGATATCTGCCACGTGTCCTTCAAGATCCAACAACATGTATTCAAATCACTCTTCACGACTTCACGAAGATCCTTGTATGCACTTGGAAAATCTCCCAAAGTTCCTGCTCCCAAACCTCTCGATCTTCTGCCACCTATCTCCTCTGATGATGGGTGATTTTCACAGCCTTCGGGACTTTGACAAGTCTTCAAATCCTTTGTACCTTTTCCTTTTCGAGACTTAGGTTATTCTCAAACTCCTTCTACATTCCTTGTAGAGTTCTGTGCAGACTCTTCTCCAAATTTTCTCGGCTCGAAAACCTTCATGGTTTTTCAGTTCCCCAGTGTCCTTCAGTGGACTTTCTTGTGCCCTCCTAGTAGATTACACCCTTCCTCCTCATCTTTGTAAGATAAACTTACAATATCCTTGGTGCAATCCTTACACTCGACTGAACTTTTCAACGAATTCTCCCTTTGTCTATCTGAGCATCTTAAGGCATCTCCTTTCCTTGGTCGATGCTTTGCAAAGCCTTCCTTCCTCAAAATGTTCAATAATTATGGGATTCTCTTAAGGTTTCCCACACTATAGAATGTGTTGGTCGTGTGAGTCCTCGCCCCAACTCAATGCCCTCCTGGTAGAGTAATTCAAAGTGTTTAGTAACTCTGGACTGTGTCTCCCCTTTCACAGTCTTTCCTTCCAAGGTACTTAACCACCTTTAAATTTCCTCCCGAGTCTATGAATTACTCTGGTTTTCCCTCCTGGTAGTCTCCCTTATGACTCCACTGAGTTCAGACACACACTCCTTGCATTGGCTCACAAAGTTGCCACACTCTGTTGCGCACTCCTTGCACTTATCCTAGAGAACCAGACTTAATCCAACACACTCATAGATAGAAAACTATATCTCTATCCCTGCAGACAATTTATAACATTCATCTACAACTCAAATGCATACAAATGACATTCATAACACAACATCCATTATATAGAAATTGATAATAGGAAAAACTATATTTTTCTATTAATGGTAGAATGTCAAATTACAAATGTTTGAATCCGGACTACAACTGAGTCTCGCTCCTCTATGTTTCTCTTCTTCTATCCTATGTATCCTCTACCCTATGCCTCTTCTACTTTCAACAAATCAAGAGTTTTGTACAAGAGGGGCTCGATGAGCTTCCCTCCAAGATAATCTAGTGGTGTCTAATCACCATTCAAAACACCTGACTACCGAGGCGGATTACAATGATGGAAATTTTCTCCAAATCGGATGCATATTCCTCCTACCATCAACCACTTAATGACGACCTTATCTCCAGCTTGTGTGAAGGCACAACTTGGATCTTCCATATTGTCAACATTAAATTTCGTGATCACACTTAGATTCTCAAAGGAAAAATGAGAGGGCGATGCCTCTCCCTTTCTAGAATGCGCACCACTCATTCTATCCGGCTAGTGCGTGCTAAGGCGGAGCAATGCTCCTGCATCACAATGGAGACCAGCATAAATAATAGCATTGGTAAATTGATCGCTAGAGGATATTGTAGAGGGTGTTAGCAACAAAAATATCTTTGAACCATAAATATATGCAATGACCCTGAATAAAGAAAATATACTTATGATTTCAAACCTTGCAAACTTGTAGATTTATCTCAGGATAGATGAAATAATGATTTGGGAGAAAAGGAGGTTGTTGAATAATATAACATGCGTGTTGTAAATTAATAGGGTTAGATATTATAAAAGATAAATCCACACAAAACTAGATCTGAACCTCAGTTCTTGTTAGCACTAACCCTGCAAAATATTCTTTGAAATAGTGGTTAGCACATGAAGATGTTAAAAAAAGGATGAAACATTTAAGCTCAAAAAACAAAAAAAAATGACGGGGAAAGATTTAAACGAGTGTCTTTTCATTACAAAAAATATTCATTAGGAAAGCTTTCCATTGGGATATGGGTTCAACTAGATATAATGGTTACTAATCTATATTGTATTGGTGTCTTCCCTCACCATAGGATAGGGGGGAAGAGATAGATATGGGTGGTTAGGGCCTTTGCTAAAGGGGG
This sequence comes from Picea engelmannii, assembly GCA_009831015.1. Classification (NCBI taxonomy): domain Eukaryota; kingdom Viridiplantae; phylum Streptophyta; class Pinopsida; order Pinales; family Pinaceae; genus Picea; species Picea engelmannii. Next base: position 16,806 of record ML812220.1, read on the forward strand.
TTGAATCAATAATTGACAAACAACCTAGAACATGCTATTATTCAATGAAAATTCAAATATAATGAAATGAAACCCTAGGATCTTCCTTTCAAATATATCTAAAGTAACAAAGAAACCATAAGTGGAATGCTAGAGTTACCTCCTAACTCTCCAGCAGATTCTTTAACATGTGCCACTTCCGCTTCAGCATAAAATGCCTAACCCACCCTCCATTCAAGCAAATCAGAACCAAAGAAATAAAAGACAATACCCTTAAGAAAAGAATTTCCTTTATTCTCCTATAAATTTCCACCAGTGTATAAATGAAAGGTCCTCCTCTTTTAAAGATGAAGAGTAGGTCTAAAACCACTTTTACAAAACCATGGTAAGAAAAATAATTCCATGGATAGATTCAAAACCATGAGAAAAATGCTAATTTATATGTGCTCTTACAAATAGAAACATGATTTTTTCTGCTTTTCGTGGTGCACACCCTTTGAGAAAGAGCCAAACTGGACAAAAAATTCCAACATGCCATTTTTTTATGGAAAAAATCATGCGCCAAATCAAAATTTTCCCTTTGACTTAAATTGTTAATTAGGCATGTCCTCAAATAGGAAAAGGGGGCTTCACTGATCAAATAATAATTCAATGTGTAATAATTACCTAAGACAATGGGTTTAGCCCCCTAGGATATCATTAATTTGTAGTTTCCAAGTGACATTCTCCTAGTAAGCATAACAATTAAATTAATGTTGACACTTTCCTAATTTTTACCTAGGGAAACATTATTAATTGTTTTAAAAGAGTCCATTCCTAGGGAAAACCCACATTTCCTTAAGTTTTCAAGTAAAATATAGGTAATTGATGAAATTAACGACGTAAAGGGAAAAGGGGAATGATCATGTTATGTTCCTCAAAGTTGTATACATGTGTAATTCATTCTTCTTGCTTATAGCTTTAGTTTAGCTAAGCATTTATTTTTTTACAATAGTCTTCTTGAGGGAGACTTACTACTTCAATCTACACACAATTCCCCTTTATTTTCTTTTGTTTTGAAATTTTTTTCTAAGTCATTTTTTATTTAGATAAGCATTATGCTCTTAGAACTTTGGAAGAGGGGACTGTTAGAATAATAGGTGTGCCCATTTCACCATAGACAATATAGCAATATTGTCACCCAAACACAGGCACAAAGGCCACCCCCAAGCACCTTAACCTTGACAGATAGAATAATTCTGGAAGAAAACCCTAGAACTAATAACCAACCAAGGTAGTGTACCTCTCTCCAAAGATAGCGTACCAAGAAGAGAGTCCAAACCATAACCAATAAGAAAGTCCAACCATAACCAATGAACAAGTCACCACTATAGCAATTGCATCTCTCCTCTAGTCATGCACACAACTTGTCCTTATGCAGTTGTGAGAGTGAGTGCGAGAAATCATCTCTACCATCCTTTTATTTATAGTCCTCCAAGTGACCTAACTGGGTTGACTTTTACTTCTAGAGGATAATAATTTAATATAAATTATTATCTTGGGTCGACTTGTCTTTTAAGGTTATTTGCTAGCCTTCTAGGGTTTCTCTTGCTTCCTAGAATATTCTAGACTCATCAAAGGTTACACGTAGAGGTTAATACCTCCCACATATACCGTAATATCAACACTTCCTCCTAGCTAGGGAGGTATTAAAGGAAATGGTCTTGAGCACAAACATACCATTCAGCTGGTAGCATCATCATAGCCACACATTCTATCTCATGATCAAATCACGAGCACCATCATCACTATCCAACTAGATAGTCTCCATGGCAATCATAACAATTCCATCAAATAAAACACAACTGTTTCTATACATAGTTGTATACAACTACTATCTAGTGGTACACAACCACTCCTAGTAGCACACGACTACTAACAAGTGACACATAGTCACTACCAGTGGATCACATCCACCACAATAGCATACAACTATTGCCCAAAGACATACATTCTCCACAAAAATCATATCATTTGATATCAACAATGTCATGATATGAACTAAGTCATCCAATCCACTCTTCCACTCACATCTATGAGATATGGAAGACCATCTTCCCTCGAAAAGTTAAACATTAGCCATGGGCTATCTGGACTATTCTTCTCAATCATAGAAGAATAATTGTCCCTAATTTTTGAACCTGGACCATTCAACCTAACTGGACCATTCTTCTGGCATGATTCACAGTGTAACCTAGAGAGAATGAGTCGTCCCTAGGGAATGAATGTCCTTGATTGCTGAACCTGGACCAATATACCTAATTAAACTATTCTTTTGGCACTAATCACAATGAAACCTGGAGAGAATGAGTCTTCCCCAGGGAATGAATGTCTGGACCATTTCCTACAGAAATGATTGTCATGCACAAACCTCCTACATCAAACCATTCTTTGAAACTTCTCACAACTGTGAACTTAGAAAGAATGACTACCCGGAGAGGTGAAACATTCTACTTGACCACTTCTCAGAGTGACTTCCAAGGAGAATGTCTGTCCTATACCATTCCCCCACACTAGCCACAAGGGGAATCATTGTCTATGGTACATCAACAATCTATCAGACCATGATTTTCCATTTTGGACCATTTTCTGAACTGGAAATTGATTTTCCATCATAAATCTTGGACAAATTTCCGAACTGGAAAGTGACTGCCCAACCTGGACCATTTTCCAAACTGGAAAATGAATGTCCATAAAGAATATTGGACCACATTTCGGATTGGAAAGTGACTTCCCAACCTAGACCATTTTCCAAACTATAAAATGGCTTTCCATCAAGAATCTTGGACCACTTTCCGGACTGGAAAGTGATTGCCCAACTTGGACCATTTTCCAAACTGGAAAATTAATGTCCATATATCAATAAAATATGAGTGATCCCTCCCAACCTAGGGAGTAATCACTTCCCTTTCCAACAATGAAGTCATCTCCATGAGTCCAAATTTTCCCTTAAGTATGTAAACTTTTCATTTTGGACAGAGGCTTTACCAAAATATTGTTATCTGCTCATCAGTGGAGATATACTGTAGAACCACTTCTCCCCTCTGGAATTTATCATGGAGAAAAAAGTACTTGATATCAGTGTTCTTTGACCTTTCATGGAACATCAGGTTCTCTGAGAGATTCACACATCTTTGGTTATCATAATATATCACGGTCGAATCCAACACATGATCAAATAGTCCAGAAACCAACTTACAGAGCCACACTATTTCCATACAAGAATCACAAGTTGCAATATACTATGCTTTTTTTTGTGTGTTGAGTGCAACATAATTTTGTTTCCTACTATCCCATGATATCGAGGCAAAGATAAAACTGAAACATATCCAAGAAACAATTCTTCTTTTATCTACACTCCCTGCCCAATATGAATCGATAAATCCATGCAGTTGTATATCATAACTAAAATGTCCCACGAAGACATGTCAATGCATGCTTTGCAATTATTCAATTGTCATGGCTAGGTTCCACCTGGAAATATTTTCACAAAAAAGAAAATATATGGATGAGTATTCTCCAAATGCATCAACGAGCCATTCAATTACCGGTACAACGACCGGTCTACTGGATTAGAGTCTCTCGACCTCTTCATATCTGTCATCATGGGAGTTTTCCATGGATTTGCAATCCATCATTCCAGACTTATGAAGAACCATTTCGATACACTTCCTCTGTCATAGGAAGTTTTCACCATGCTTCTGCTATACATGAGAGGCTCTGCACCAGGTTGCTTGAATCCATACAAGGTATTCTTCTATCTACATACATGGGTCTCTTTCTGGTATACCTCAAAACCTTGATGTTGCTCTACATATTCTTCTTCTTCAATTACTCTATTGAGAAGAATAGTCTTTACACCCATCTGATGTAAAATACAACCCATGGATACTGCAAGAGATATAATGGCTCAACTAGAGGTGTATCTGGTTACTAGAACAATCTATCATCATAGTCTTCTCCCTCCTTCTGGGAGAAACCTCTAGTTCCAAAACTCACCTTGTACCTATCAATGATTCCATTCATAATTTCTCACATATATTGTTCTTTGTCACAACTTCCTTCCATTCCTTTTGTTTGAATTCTTCTATTGGGTTCAAACCATGCTGGTAGTCTTATGATTATCGATATAATAACTGGTTCAATTGGTTGTTTTGAATTTTATTTATTTATTTGAATCTTCATGTTCTTCCTCATGTTTCTTTTCAATGTTGGAGTCCATGGAGTATTATATAGATTCTATGCCCTTCCTTTATGAAGGTTCCAACTTCTTCTTTTCGTCATAGGAACACAAATGTAGATGGACAACCAAGGATATCCAGGGCTTCTCTAGTAGAAGACTTCTTCTAGAGTCAAATTGAACACATGTTGCTTATCATGGTTGCTACTTCTAATGAAGAATATGGAAAGATACTAATAGTCTTAACGGGTTCATTAATGGATCACATCATTGGAGATTAGCTCCCTCCCAATCCCGGATTCATTCCTGAATGACCAATATGCATACTCTTCTTTCAGAATTATGCAATTAGCTCCCTCTATCTCAGAGATTCCATGCTTCCATATGCATCCTTATTACTTTCTGCAAAGTGTCAAAATTCTATTCTAGTTTCCTCTAGATTATTGACTTCTTTCTGATATGAATCCTTCCGGGTCTCTTCAAGTTTGATTTTGATTGCGACCCATCTGGAAGTTGTTACTTATGTAATATCTTCCACATAAATTGTCACCAAATGTTTTCAACGTACTCCGTCCTTTTCAGATACATTGTTTGACTAGTAGTCATTGGAATGGAAATCCTTATATTTTTATTCTCCCATAGGTATTTGACCATCTTATCTTCTAAGAAATATATACTTATGATATGTACATGAACTATGTAAACATGGTATGTGCAAGGAGTATGTTACAGAAGAATATTTTTATCTTGACTAGTCGAAAAAGTCAGTTTCGCCCTGCTTGATTTTCTTTGAGGGTTCCTTTTCTTTGGAAACAATTGATTCATGTGTTTCCTTCCTTTTCTTTACCTCAGGACACTAGTTCCTGTAGTGACCATATTTTTTACGGATAAAACATTTTATTTTTGACATATCCTTTTCTTGATTTGGTTTCTATTGATTAATTGGGTTTGTTGTCATTGATGTCAACCCTTGAAGCAAGTCCGATAGAAAATTCAGGTAGCCCCAACAGTATGGATAAGGTAATTTAGTTTGATTGATGTATACTAGTATGGAGATTAATATACTTGCAGGTAAGACTATTCTATATGGATAGTACATGTCATTCCATTTCCGGTGATATGTGGAATGCCACATAACTCCTCATGGTTAGAGAGTTATGGCCTTGTGAAGTTGGAGAACTCTCATGAGTATCTAGAAGTCAAAGAAGTCAAAATTATTCTAGAATCTCCTTGAAGAAGTTGACTAGTCAAGTGAGTGAAACTAGGAGTTAATCATGGGTTAATTTGTTACAATAAGAAAATAATTAAAAATAAATTAGTTGCAACTAAAAGTGGAGAATTTACTATTTGTAGCAAAGTGGGTTAGAAGTGGACAAGTGGGTAGAAGTGGGTTAGCCCTAAAAGAAGGAAATTGGATTAAGTTGGTTAGAAGGTAACCCCTTGAGGAAGCTACATGGAAGTATAAATAAGAGAGAGATGCTCTCCTATTAGCACCTATTGAGCACATTGAATATATATCATTGTGTAAGGTTTATTTCATGTACTCATTGATACATATGATGTTTCACAACTCTGAGGTAGCACAAAGGGTTGACAACGAAAGCTTTGGAATTATAGAAAATACTGGAAAAACCCTAGTTTTTGAGGTGTTTGTGGGATGCAGTGGAGAAGGGCACGTATGTTAAAAACAAAAGATCGTGGAGAAATAAAATAAAGCAAATGCAGAAATAAAACATAGAAGATACACGATACAATAGAGACACATATATATGTGGTTCACCTAGTGTGGGCTATGTCCACCAGAGAAATTTCTAGGTCCTTCCTTTTATTATCCAACATAATGAAGGGATACAACCTACAACTCAACCACTGTAACTTCCTCTTCTTCTTCTCACAATATCCTCTCTCAGAATACAATAATCACACACATACAATTCCCTCATAAAATCGGGTTGTCTTCTAGGGAAAAAATCCCTAAAATAACTTCTATCATCATATCTGCGACCTTATAATGAACGATCCAGATTGACTACAAAACTACAATATTTTACAAGGAAAATTTTCCCAATATTTCACTTCAGGGGCCTTGCCCCTGAATCCTTCACCAGTTGGGGTCTACAAAAATTGTCATCGCCACCCCCCCTTACCTCCTTGGTGACAGTTGTGGTTGGGAAATCCCCCCACACCCCCCTGTTAGGGAATGTGGTCCAATAATTTATGAAACAAACCTATGAATTAGTAATATAATCAGGCTCCAAAAACAACAATGTATGTACATGGGATAACAATATAATAGGGTGCGTACATGAGGGTAAATCCCTAAAACTTGAGAAGATGAAGATTCTAGGTCTCTAGAGTTTGAAAGAAATATCCCAGGAAGGTCTACAATGATTAGGTACATCATATCTATCTACTATTTCAAAAGGTATGTCTTATTTCTATGAGTAGTTGGATTTTGTTGTCTATATGAGAAATGGTTATGGGGGTTTCAGGATTTTCCCTAGAGAGATTAGTGGTTGCATGGGACATTTTGTATAATTCATATCTACAAAAATAAAATGCTAGTATAATTAATATTTATCATTGACACAACTTGTTATCATTAAGGAACATCTTGCATGTCTTGGCATATGGTCAAGGTTTTTTGTTTTACATGGTTGAGAGCTTGTATTTTTGAAGTGGTTGATGTATTGAAAGGTTGTTTATCAGTAAGGTCTTGATTTCTAGTTCATGTGAGGGTTATTATACTTGTTCATGATTACACACACTTGTATGGCACATGACTAGAGAGATATAGATGCTTTGGGTAAAGGATACATATGAGGATGTATGCATAGGGAATAGTTACAGTCTAGACACAGTGACAGGTTGTAGGTTGATGTGACATAGGTTGCAGAGGGTAAGAAATTTTTAGAAGAGAGAAAACCCTAGTTTTCAGAAAGCATACACAGGTTGTAGAACAGATAGGTCACATACACACTCTGTCTGCAGTATAGATAGGGCGCGCACATACACGAGTTGTAGTATTAATAGGGCACATACATATGTGTGTTGCAGAACATACATGTCACATATCTGTTATTTTTGGTTGGTACAGGTTCAATTTAGGTATGGGTTGATTACAGGGCAGTGGTACAGGTTGACTACGGGTCAGTGGTACAAGTTAGTATAGGTTTACAGTGGTATATCTCACAGTGACAATGTGGCAGTGGTTTCTTCATTTGAAATTTATATTTTAGGGTGGTAGGATGGGGCAAAGATAGGTGGTTGTAGCCACCTTCTGGTTGTAGCCGAAGAACATAGGGGGTTGTAACCTCCTTTTGGTTGTAGCCAGAGAATTGGGGAGTTGTAGCTTCCCTCATGTTGTAGCCTAAAAACATAGGGGGTCAGAGCCTCCTTCCAGTTGTAGATGGAGAAGAAAGGAAGTGGGTGCTTCCAATGAATGTAATTCTTAAAGACATATAAGAAAAAACATTCCTTGGTTTTCTCTCGCATTGGGTTTCCACGTAAAAATACTAGTGTATTGTGTATGTGTATGATTGTTCATTTGTTCATGGTTTATTTACTATGCACGTATTGGATGATAATGCTATATTGATCATAAAGATAAATAACACTTTCATACTGTGGTTAAAAAGGATTATATTACTCTATTACCGATTCATCCCCCCTCTCAGTAATTCAACAATTGGTATCAGAGCATGTTCCTTCAGAAATCAGTTTAACCACTGAAAGGTAGATCATGGAGAGAAACAATATGTATAAAAACAAAATACCACAGTTTGATGGAAAAAAACTATGCATTATGGAGCACAAGGATGAAAAAATATGTACATGCACAAGGATTTGAGGTTTGGCAATCAGTTGTAGATGGATACAAAGAACCAACAGTTCCACCAACAAATGACAATGGAAAAAGACTCAGTCTAAATAATTCAAAAGCCACAAACACAATTTTGAATGGTATTTGTGATTTGGTATATACAAAAGTTATACATTGTATCTCTGCTAAAGAGATTTGGGACAAACTTCAAAATATTTATGAAGGAGATTCAAAAGTAAAAGAAACAAAGCTTCACACTTACAGAGGTCAACTGGGTTTCCACGTAAAAATACTGGTGTACTGTGTATGCGTATGATTGTTAATTTGTTCATTGTTTATTTACTCTTCACTTATTGGATGATAATGTTATATTGATCATAAATATAAATAACACTTTCATAGTGTGGTTAAAAAGGATTGTATTGCTCTATTACTAATAGTAATCCAACAGTTTCTTCCTTGAGACAAACTTCTTCTTATTCCTGAATTTCTTGAACTTTGTTGTGTAGGCTTGATCATCATATTTCTTTTGGGATTTCTGTTTTGTGATAATCCTTGATTCTTCTTGTGCACAACAAGTCCAAATTTCTTTAGATGTAGGATACTCAGTTCTTGTGTTCATGCTAGTGACAAATGCATCCCATGTCTTGGGAATACAATTGAGTACTATATTTACTAGTTCCTTTTCTGAAATGATTTCCTCAATAGCTTGTATTTTATCTCTTAACTGAGAGATTCTTACAAAGTATGATGTTATTCTATCATCATTATTCATTTTCATGTCACAGAGCTCATTCTTCAAGCTCATCACTTGCCCAATATTTCTGATTGAGAAGAGGTTGGTTAGGGCATTGTACATCTTCTTAGATGAGTCAAGATGAGAAATGTAGGGTATCAAATGGTCCTTTACAGATTCCACTATGAGGCTTATAGCATTAATGTCATTATCCTTGAATTTCTCCACAACTGCAACGTTATGAGGTTCCTTCTCTTTTCCCTCTTCAAATTGTGGCTCCATGATCTTTCCTTTCATGATATCCAATACTTTATTCTTGGTAAGGATGAGGTCAATCCTTGTCTTCCATGCTCTAAATTTATAATCCCCTTCTAACTTGTTTCCTGACTTCATAGAGTAAGTCATGACTACTTTGAATTGGTCAACCTTTGACTTTGACTTGGTGAACTTTTGACTTTGACCAAAAACTCAAACTTGACGCCTTGGCTTGCTGAGAGTACCAGGATGTGAGTTAGGCTAGGGCGCACTAGGTTATCCAAGAATTAGGTCAATTGATTCACTTAAGGTGCCTCAAAATAAGGGTTAAGGTTTCGTTGCTGCAACAAAAACTTTCATTGCAACTACAACTGAAAAATCCTACCAATCTACCTTCCAGTGGTTATACTGTTCGAAGATAGTGTGGGACCATAACCTATTAGAATAATAGGTGTGATCATTTCACCATATAAAATATAGAAATATTGTCACCCAACCATAGGCAGAAAGGCCACCCCTGAGCACCTTAACCTTGAAAGATAGAATAATTCCTTAAGAAAACCCTAAAACCAATAGCCAACCAAGGTAGCATACCTCTCTCCAAAGCTAGCGTACCAAGAAGAGAGTCCAAACCATAACCAAGCATAAATTCCAACCATAACCTAAGACCAAGTCACCATTGCAGCAACTGTAGCTCTCCTCCAGTCATGTGCACCACTTGTCCTTATGCAGTTGTGAGAGTGAGTGTGACAAATGAGCTCTAGCACCCTCTTATTTATAGTCCTCCAAGTGACCTAATTGGGTCGACTTCTACTTCTAGAGGATACTAATTTAATATAAATTATTATCTCGGGCCGACTTGTCTTCTAAGGTTATTTCCTAACCTTCTAGGTTTTCTTTTGCTTCTCAGAATATTCTAGACTCGTCAAAGGTTACACGTAGAGGTTAATACCTCCTGTAGCTACCGTAATATCAACAAGAACCATAGTGAAGTAGTTGTACTTTGTTTACTTTTCTCTTCACCTCTTTAGCATTTATTGCTTTATTTGAATTAGGCTTTCAACTTTGACCTCTTCTTTTGAACTTTGAGAAAACATACATGACGTGATGCCATTGTTTTTAATGTGGATGGATATGAATGATACTTAGGGAGATGGAAAATGCTTATATATGGTTAGTATATGGAATGAAAATGGGGTAGCAAACTAAGTTGGCTTGATTGTGGGGAAAAATCCACAGTTAAGCGCACTTGAGCTAGATGCATCTTGGGATGGGTGTCCACCTGGGAAGTCTCGATTACTGGGTGCAAGCCCAATAAGTGATGATTGATGCTATGTGATTCATTTCACTGGTTTCAACCCCACTTCTTCACCACTGTGAGCATCACCCAATACAATAAGTGCTAAGTGGACTATTGAAATCATGAGAATTATTGGTCAGTTGCAACTAATACTCATGGATATGGGTCACATATTAATGAATTATTTTTAAACCTCATAATTTCTTCTTTATTTTTCATTACTCCGCACTTGTATTTTTCCTCAGTATGTTTCCCTCCCATAATTTTCATTGTCATGTCTTACCTCCACGAATTATGTTTTTTCTATACTTATGTCATTTTGTTATATTTGTGGGTTGGCAGACTCACAGACTCATGATCTATCACTTTTCTTCCTTGAACCGCTTCCCAACACTTAGTTTATTTTTCATCCATGGACTCGTGGACTCGCGATATCTTTTCTTTTTTCTGAAAAGTATCGATACTTAGCCATTTTTCTTATCACAATTCTCATTTGATTTCCTCCACTCCGAATCCATGTCGTGATGTGTCCTTTCTCTTTCACAATTCTCGAATCATATTAAATGTTAATTCTACGATCTCAACTATTGAATTGAATTCTGAAAAGGTCGTTATTAATGATGTTTTTATCACGGCAAAATCACATTTATTTCAGGTTAATGCTCTCATCAAGGATCTAACATAAACATTATTTCACTATTCTAAGCAGTATTATGGAGAAATTCTATCAACTTACTGAAGATGGTTGAAAGAAAACAACATTTCTTCAGGGATACCTTGAATCTGTTCGCTAGAGAAGATCACAATTACCACTGGTCAAGGTCATATTGGTATTATTAAATGTTACCAGAAAAACATAATAATAAAGTTTGGACATCAAGAATATCTCTCGTTGGTTGTGTCCCTAAGGTTTTCAAATGCAAAGAGAATAACACCTAGTGTATTGATAAATTTGTCGAGAACAAAAGAAAAATTCCAATACAAAGCAACTCCCTTGTTTCATTGACTCCTTCAGTCTTCAAAAACATGTTAAAACTACCAAATCCAAACTTAACATACAAAGGAGAAGAAGCTAAAAAATTTCTTAGAGGAAAAAATAATGGAATGAAGATCCTACAGGAATATTTATAAGATTCTACTGCAGTGCCGAAAGACTTATCTAGAATCTAGGTTAGTTCCTTAAAGAACCCTTATCGATAAATTTCTTGGCAATTTACTAGAGTTACCGGTCAGGATTCTATGACAACTATTCCCCAACTGACACTTTATATTTTACATTTTACAGTTCATGAGAATGTTGTTTTTGATCAGACAAAGATCATATCGAATGAAATTTCTGCACATTTAATGAATTTTAGAAGTGAGAAAAATCTCTGTATGGAATCTTATCTGATATTTTCTATCACACATTGTCATATTTTTAAAGGTTTAAGTATTGGAAAAAGGGTAAACCCAAAAATTGACCCCATGACCATGTGGTATCAAGCTCTCTAGAGACAGAAAGTTATCCATTATTTTTATGAAGTTTACAATGACTTTGTGTCTGAATTTAAGAAATTACTCTTTGGAGAAGATACTTCCAGGATTTCATTGGAAGCATCCACCTTTTTTAATAAAAAGGGATTTTTGGAGAAAATGGATAATTACAACATCATTAGGATTTTTTGTTCTCATGAAAAGCCTAAATTTCTCCCTTATTATGTGTCGGACAAGTTATTTATCATAGAGGTGGTGAGACAATATAAGTTCTGGTTTCATGATTTTTATGAAACAAGGAAAAAATATTTTATTCCACTGCCTTGGAAAGTTGGTGAAATTCTTTTGAGAGGAATTTCCAAAATTGATGAATATGCCTCTTACTTTGACCAGTTTAATTTGAAGTTTGTAGAACTAGTCAAAGGGTTTGACCCTAACCATATTCTTTTATAATCACATGGTATCAATTAGGCTCAGTCCCACAATGATAAATACACTCGCATTCGGGGAGGAAGAGGGCGATAGTAATGACCCTCGTATTCAAGGTGTTGATAAAAATTCTGGTGACATAGGGACAATTTTGAGTACTACATAACATTATAAGAAAAGAGGGAAACCATCAAGTGAAATAAACACTCAGTCACCCACTATTTATCATATAAGTCTTTTTCCTAAATTAAATTCCCAATATTCAACAACCCAACAAAGAAAACCCTCAAGTAACAATTTAGGTGACAATGGAGAAATAAATCCTTCTCAAGGAAGTTTAGAAAACCCCCATAAATTAACAGTGAAAAGAAAAAGGGTTAATTCTCAGAAAGAGGGAGAAGAAAAAAATGCACCTGAAAATGATATTTTACTTTATGATATGGACTTAGATGTTGACATTGAAAATATATGGTTTCCAGACGAAGAAGAACATGCCCAAGAAAATGTACAATCCACTGCATTGGTTGTTTAAGATGAAGTCTTCTATGACAAAGAGACCTTTTCTGTACAAAATGTTTTATTTGATAAGTCTTCAAAGAAATTAACATTTGAAAGAACCTCAAAGAATAAGAAGGGAAAGTCACGGTCCACCATTGATACTAAAAACATGTTTTCTTCAAAATTGTCCTCAATTCATAAGGTCACAGGGGATGCATTGGATGTTTCAATAATTAACATGGAAGAGGAAAATATCAGGCTTAAGGAGAGAGTCAAATAATTGGAGGCAACTCTCATGCCCCCGCCCATATTGGCTACCCTAGTTTCCATGATACAACCTAATATAAATCTTCAAGGAACTCCAGAGTAAAATATGAGAGTAAAAGGAATTTCAAGTTTAATCATTGCTACTTGACACTTTGTTGAAGAGAATATAAAGAAAATGATGTCACTTATTTTAGATTTATGGGACATGGTAAAAAACAATTCTACTCTCGGGCTCAGAATTCAAAACACTAAAGAGTATTTAAATGCATATTTGAAGAATGATGAAGGATTCTTCACAAATGGAGTTGCTATGTTTATAGAAAAAGTCTCAGTAATGACATATCATAGGAGAAAACATGAAGATTTTCCCTCCCAGAACTATATGAAACAATTAAAGGCACGTTGGATTAAAAGGATTAATACATTAAATGGGTTGTTAAATTAATTAAAATAATTGTCACAGAAAAAGATTGAGGCATACTCAAAGATTATTGGTTTGGCTATTGCAGGCACCACTATTGAAGTTTCAGATCCAAGCTTAATGTCAAATTCAATGATCATGATCAAAGAGCAATTTGAAGAGCAAGATGAAAATTTGAAGAAATCATTGACCAAAAAAAATTGATAATATGGTTGAGTATACTTATGATGACATTGATAATTGGCTTGTTGAGTACACAAATAAAAATGAGGACATTGAAACCATATCGAAAAATTTATCTATTGACTATAGAGAAATTGAAAGTGAATTGTTAAATGTAAAAGTAAATTAAGCAGTGATCGTTGCCCCATTAAGGGAATATATTCAAGAATGGTTAAACAAGTCTATAATCAAGATTTTTGAATTTCCAACAGAAGCAGTTACAACTGTCCACTTAACCACCACAAAAAAATATATAAAGGGCACATAAACAAGCAAATAAAAGAGAGATATTCCATAACAGTAAGTCCATATTGATTACATACCTTCTCCCTTATCAGATTTCATACAATTATTTTTATTCTTTCATTGGAAAAGTGTAACCGAATTCTGATAACTTCCTCCTTGTCTTCTTTCTAGATCTTGTTGCTCATGCTCCACTCCATGTTCTTATTTTCATCATATTTCTTGTAAATATTTTCATGGTCCATGGGAGCCCCAATCCCAGTCCATTTATGGAAAAACACCTTTAAATTTCAAGTATTGTAACAAACATTATCATTTTTGAGAAATTTCATAGAACTAAGTCGGGATCGGTTTTGATTGTATTTTATAACTCTGAGTTTTGAGTATAAGATATTTGAAGTCGATCTATCAAAATCTTCTTTTGAGCTTAATACGTAGTACTATTTTAAAGTTCTGTTGTGCCATTGGACCATTTCTTTTATTTGAATGTGATCAGAATTTTCATTAAAATGTGATGGATGTGAGGATTTTATTATTTTCTATATTGTGTGGTGTTTGAGGTTCTTGGTCCACTTCTTAAGAATTCTCCATATATATATATATATATATATATATATATATATATATATATATATATTATTTTTCAGTAATTTGAATTTTATTGAGCCATAAAGAGTTGCATTTAGTCATTTGACAATATCCCGTATTATTTTTGATATAAAACATTCAAAGAAAATCATAAACCTCTCTAAAAATGCAGGGGGATCCATATCCTCGTGAGGTTTTCATTTCGGTCTTGAAAGATTCAAATGTCAACACTTACTCTACGCAGTTAATCCCCCAAAATGATATCTAATATGGAATGCATTATCCAGTTTGAATGCCTTGTAGTATGGGTAATCTTAAGGTGGACACACTTCTCATAAATAAGATGTTTCTCATGGTAATACAACACAAGTGATAAGATTTTATATGTTATGACATTCTAATCAATAGTCGCAAGGTAACCACAACTTCATGACACGTCATAAAGTTAAATCATCATGCATATGTAATTATTACACATGGAGTATCAATGGAGTAACTTGGAGCATTAAGGTGCACTGATACTTGATCATTTACAAGAAGCACATCATTATTCGTTGAGCATTCATCATGTCTAAATTGGAGAATGAAAGGAATTTGTTTGGATATGAGAACAGATGCATGATATCTCATGCAGATAGGTACATGATATCGTTGTGAGGATATGTAAATTATGCTACCCCTGAGAGGGTAACATGAAGCTCCTACTCGGGGACATGCACTCCATGCAATAGTGTATGAGAAATCTAAACTTTCCGCAGACATGTGATCTACACACACTATAGAAACAAAGCTGATAAAATTCCAGGGTGAATCTACTACCCAAAAAAATGAAAATGACTACTGCATCAAATAAATTTTTCCGAGGAAGGAAATCAATGACAAACATATACATCAAGAAAATAAGGCAAGTGCAGAAAAGTAAACATGCAAAATGAAAAAAAAAACCATGCATGGAAAGAAAATGCATTCTAAACTATTGCTCAAAGGAGCTTATCCATGCCTAAGCTAACTAGCACTAAGTGCCATCATGGTAGTAATGTTTGAGGATTTGGTCATTTAGTGGAAGTGGCAACTTCTCTCCATCTAGATGACTAAGATAAAAAGAATTTGTCCCTACTACGCTTTCTATTATGAATGGTCCCCTCCAAAGAGAATTAAACTTCCCATGTTTTTCAAGTTTCTCCTTAAGTTTGTCCCATATTAAAATAATATCACTTGGTTGGAGACACCTAGGTTTAACTCTCTTATCGAAAGTTTTCTTAACCCTCTCTTGGCTCATCACTAATTGGTCAAAGGAATGTCTTCTTTATTCATCAAGTTGGACAAGTTGGTAAATTATTTCTTGCATAACTTCTTTATCGTCTGTAAAATGTTCAAGAAATTGGTACAAAGGAATTTCAAGTGAATAGGAAAAGTAACTTCCATCCTGTGTACCAACTTGAAAGGGCTATCTCCAGTTGACCTTTTCTTGGTTAATCTATTTGCCCAAAGACAATATTTCAATTTACTATCCCAACTCCTCTTTTTATCACCTACAATCTTCTTTATGACGTTCATAATTTTTTTTTTCTTGATTCAACAAGACCATTTCCTTGCAGGTAATAACTAGAGGAATGTGATACAACAATACCATATTCAAAGAAAAAATTAGACAAATTAGTAGAAATAAAATATTTGGAATTATCCATGGTGATTTTGGTTCCAACACCAAATCTAGTGATGATCATGTCTTCTATGAATTCCTTCACCACATTATCAATTTCTCTTTTGGTCAGGATCACCTCAACCCACCTTGTAAAATAATGAGTTGCAGTGAGAACCCACTTGAACCCAATACTGGAGTGTTCCTTAAATTCACCGATAAATTCTATCCCCCACTACTAGAAAGGTATCTCTACGATGAAAAGCTGAAGGGGTAAAGAAGAGAGGTGTTTTTTTCTTGTAAAGAGTTGACATGGTTGGCATGAACTAACGAAAAGATGAACATTATGAAATATTGTAGGCCAATAATACCCTGCCCTAAGGATCTTATGTGCTGTGGCTGGGGAAGCATGGTGTCCACCACAAAGTCCCTTGTGGAAGTATGTCATTAAGTCCTTAGCTTTGTGGTTATCAACACATATGAGTATAAATCTATCACGGTTGTTCCAACCAAGGCCACCTTGGACTAGGATATATTTTGTAGCTTTCAGCCTTAAAGCTCTTCTTTGATGACTGACTAGGTGATCAGGACATGTTATATTATTCAAGTAATAAAAAATATCAATGTACCATTCATTCTTCTCTATGTCTTCCAACACAATAGGATGCTTGAAAAAATTGTATAGGAACTGTGATAAGAACGCGGAAGTAGCAAAAGCATGATGGATCGGGGAGATACCCCCGAACCCCGTGAAAAATGCTCTATGTGAACGTCCACCAATGTGAGGCAGTTCAAGTTCAAGTAAAGAGAAATCTGGGCATAAGGTCAGAGAGGTAGAGGTACCACCAGTAGTTAAGGTAGCACCAGAGCCAGACCTTCGTGATCTAGAGCCATACCCTGCAGCTTACCTTCACAACATTGATGTATAAAAATTTCTCATTTCCCTCGGCTAACATTTTGGAAATACCTTGACCCTTTATCAATTTAGTTGATCTTATCTCTAAATCATACTCATGTATTCTGGATACCCATTTTTTGTGGCTCCCAATAAAGTATTGTTGGGATAGGATATTCTTAACAACAATGTGTGGAACATATGAAATGATTTTGGAGTATCCAACATAGGGTTGAAAATGTTTTAGATACTGAACTAGGGTGTAAGATTACTTTTCCATGGTTTTATAGTTCAGTTCTGAATTTTTGAGCGCCTTACTAATGAATGTTATAGGCGTCTCTTGATTTTATTTGTTATTTTGTAGGAGGACACCAACTATTGTTTCTTCCGAAGCAAAGGAAAAACCTAAGAAATCTCTATAATAGTTATGGCTAACTAGGATTGGTGCCATGCTTATAATACATTTAATTTCTCGAAAAGTGGCCCTATGGTTTTCATCCCACTTAAATTCAAATTCCTTCTTTAATATGTTGGAAAGGGGTTTCGTTATTTCATCAAAATTTTGGATGAACCTTAATATGAAGTTAATTCTACCAAAAAATGATTGGACAACCTTCTTGGTTTCGTTCAAGGGGATAATTTGAATAGATTCTACCCTAGCTAGATAGATCTTTACTCCATCTTTGGATATGATATGTCCCAACAATTTCCCTTCGTCTACACCAAAAACATACTTTTTTGGGCTTAAGGATATTCCAAACTTTCTGTAGATGCTAAAAACTTGTCTCAAGTGTTGGATATGACTTTTTCTATTCTTTGAGAACACAGTGAAATTATCTTGGTAAATCTCGATGATTTTTCCAATAAAATATGAAAGAAAAATCCACATCCCTTTCGAAAGTGGACCCAACATTTTTAAATCCAAAAGGAATCCTAAGGTACTCATAGGTTCCCCAAGGGGTGAAAAATGTGGTTTTGGATCCGTCCTCCTCTCTGAATAGGATTTCATCATACCCTGAAAATCCATCTAACATTGAAAACATTCCTGTCCCAGTGACTCATTGTAACATGCTATCCATATTGGGAAAGGGGTATTGATCTTTCAAATATAATTGATTGAGGTTTCTAAAATCTACACATAATATTATTTCACCACTCTTTTTCCTCACTACAACCAGGTTGACCAACCAAGATGGGTGTTTGTTAGGASCAATAATATTAGCAATTAACAACTTCTCTAACTCCTTTTTGACTAAAGGTAAAAGTTTGGGGTTCAATTTTCTTAACTTTTGTCGAAAAGGCTTAGCATCCTYAGTTAAAGGGRTCATATGTTGTATGATGTTTTCTTTGTAATATTTYAGGTCATCATATGACCATGTGAATACATATTTATACTCCTTTTTCAATCCTTGAATATCTTGTCKCTCCTTTACAGAAAAAWTMTTTCCAATCTTGGCAATCTTTGGATTTTCATTMGTTCCGATGTTGACTTCCATATAATCCTCATGTTTGGTGGGCTCYAYCTTTAATTTTCTCATGTCATGTCTATCAGAAATTTGTTTGAAAGGAATCAAATATTTGGGTATTTTTTCATTATCTCCCAAGTCAACTACTTCAAAAATCCCATCTAAGCCATCCCAATGAGCCTTCCTATCGGTGAATTCACCTTCACTAGTCAGGAATCTCTCTATCTTATTGTCATATTTAAAAATTCTCATTGTTTAAGGCAATCTGGGACAAAGGGTCTATATAATATATGATTATTTACTTAGATGTAGTTTCTTCTAAGGTTTGACTAGATGAAGCATGAAAAACTAAAGTATAAACTAAGTGATTTTGACTTCTTGGGATATATTTGATAGAGAAAGCTACAAATTTGTCAATCATTTTCATTACCATTTCCTTGTAAAGTTTAAGCCTATTGTCTTTGGTTGAATAAACATCTTTGATTTGAAGGAAAACAAGATCTAAATCGCCAAATACTTCTAACTTTTTCACCTCTAAGTCTTTGGTTGGTCCAACCCCTAAGAGTAAGGCCTCATACTCAACAATGTTGTTTGTGGCCTCAAACTCTAGTCGATATGAAAATATAAGGGTGTTCTTTTTGGGTGATATTAAAATAATTCCAACCCCATTCCTTAATTGAGATTGAGCCCCATCAAAGTACATAGTCCACATTTCATCATGGGTCTCTTTTTCAATGAGTTTATGGGCTAGGGAATGAGAAAGTATTGTATAATTGCTTAGGTTATCGTCCACCATGCATATAAAATCATTCATCGGGTCTCTAGGTTCTTCCCAATGGTATTTCCTAAGTCATTCATTGTGTAAAATCACTGGTCTCCCCTAATAAGAAGGTAAAGTGGAATAAGATAAGTCCACTCAGAGAGAACCACCTAGATCATGGGAAAAATTTCTCGACAAATACATGCCCCATGAATCATGAACATCAATCACCACTATATCCATCAATACTTTAATGTTGGGATCATCAACCAAATATGAAAGCAAGTTCTTGATTACACCATAAACCTTAACCTCTCTAGCATCCATTGCACAAACGCTCCTATAAGGTCGTGTTGTCTTAAGGTTGAGTTGTTTCATAACACTAAAAGGAATAATGTTGGTTGCAGCCTCAGTATCTAACATGGATTTATGCAATATCAAGTCACTGATACCTAAGGAGATGTAAAATGGCTCATTATTTCGATTTAAACCTTCTCTATCAGTTGTTTAGACGACTATAGGTTGATATTGTGAAGGATCATCATCAACAAAACCTAGAACCTTCCTCGTTTTCTTCTTAAGTGAAGGAACTTTCATAAGTTCAATGAAAGGAACAAATATGTAAGACTTTGAAAAGTAAAGGTCTAAGTCTAGGCTTATTTCATCATTGGTGTTTGTGAAGGCAAACCATCTCCTTCATTCCTTATTGTCAGATGGGTTGTTTCCACTTAAGGATCTCTTTAGGCATTTCCCGGCTAAGTTGTTGTTTTGGGTGATCTTGGAATTGTTGGAAACTTTGTTTATTCCCTCTTTGGTATGTCAACCACTCCCTTTCTATGATCCTTCATTTGATTTCTTCTTGGGAGGGCTTAGGTTGGTTTATCCTTTCAATGGAAGCTTGATCAACCTTGTTAATATTTTTTACTATGTCTGGGTAGTCTCAGACAAAGTTATTTAGATCACTTGTTCTTTCATCATTGAACTCATTTTCCATTTGAGTTATTTCTTTAGCATGCATGCAAGATTCCTGACTATGGGGTTGACTACATGAGTTGCACAAGTTTATGTCCTCTCGTTCAACAACATTGTTTCCATCTAGAAGGTTTGGATTTTTTTTACTTTGTTGGATTTGCTTTGATTTATCCTAATTTGGGTTCCCTCTTGGTTGAAACCTATTTTGTACTCTCTCTAATTGGACAATCTTATTTTGCATGGCTTGATTATGTTGTTTTAGCACTTTGGTATCTTTGGAAAGAATTGCTTCCATTATTTTCATAGAATTTGCGAGGAATTCCAACATATATGGGGAAGCTTTTGTGGTGTTGACTACTGCCTTTTTTGACTCACTCTTAGAAGTAGAAACTCTAGATGCATTGAAAGGTTTGAATTTTGAGGATAGTAAATTTTTCTTAATGTTGGCTACATGTTCCTTGTCTCTTTCTAAAGTAGTGTGGGATTTATCTCTCAACAAGAACCCAAACTTCCCCTAAAAGGCATTTGTATAGTGAAATAAAATGGTATTATCGTTGGGTTTAAGGTTTAGGGGAAAATCCTTCAACAATTTGTTGAATATTTCATAGAAATATTTAATCATTTCACTATCCTTCTTCATCATCTCATGGAGTTGGGTAAGCATCAATATTTCATATTTTCTAACATCCCATCTCTTTATGAAAGCATCATGAAAAGCGTCCCAAGTAGTGATGCTACTATTAGGAAAACCAGAAAACCACTATACCATTTTTTAGCATTTTCTTATAAGGATAGGGAAAACAATTTCATAATAACGCCCTCATCTTCATTAGGAATCGAGTGCTCACCCAGAACCCAATAAAAATCTAGAAGGTGTTTCTCAGGAGTGATAACATTATTATTGGTGTACTTAGGAAACCACTTACTATAATCGAGAATCCATTTATACCACTCATGTTGATTGGTTTGTAGACATTTTTTACCCGCGGCTTATCACCCATATTGGCTTTCAGTTGGTGAACTAAAGAAGGGTTTGGATTTAGAAGAGTGTTACTAGAGGAAGCTCCATAAACCTCTCTCCATATTTGTTAGTAAACCTTTTCAAGGTCTGAAAGACTCCGATAAAGAGTTTGGTTTGAAATTTGTGTTTGGTAAACTCTACTAGAACCTTCCTCCCATGGAGTTTCCAGGTGAAAAATAAATCTAAGTGTAAACTTGGATACAATTCACCAAAATAAATTTGAAGCTAAAACTTGGATAAACTAGGGAATGGACCTTGTCCCCGACAATGGCGTAAAAAATGTTATCTCTCGGATTCTTCCTAGAGGAAAAGTCAAAACCTCTCCAAGGGGAAAACCTAAGGACACAAATAGGTACACTACCCACTGTCACATCAACGATGTTGCCTCTACACTTCTAGGTTAGGGTCACTAACCTAAGGGGAGAATCCCATATGTCAATCTAAGTCCTATCATTGTAAAGAAGGAAGGGTGAGGACAAGGACTAGTGCTAACTCAATCTTGACTTCTCTAAAGGTTTGATTCACTGAAACAAGAGAAGATAGTACCATATGACATTCATTTACAATCTATCATTCACAACAACCCAAACAACAAAAAATGAAGTGTCTTTAGGCTAGTTCATATGCATCAAAAAAATTATTCATTAAGTGTAATCCTTCCATGGCCATTCAAGTGCTTATCATGCATTTAAGATTGCTTTAGTGATGAATTAGACTCGTGTGCTTGTGAAAGAACCATATTCTAGGAAAGACCCAAAAACAGAAAAAATTTCTTTCATCAAGGGTGTGTCATATACTACAACCCTCAGAGATACCTGCAGGTTCAGACACCCATGGTACTAGAGAGTAATATCCTTGAATGTTGTTTTCAGTGCAGTGTAGAAGTCTGGTGGCCGAAAGGTTGGCTTCAGGATACCTAGTGAGACTTCCGATATACACGAAGGTACATGGAAGTGAAACTCTAAGTTCAAGTGTTTTCTAATGCAATACTACTTGAGAAAGTACCAACAAGGATTACACTACTTGCAATTTATCAGTGATTTAAAATATCAAATGTTTGGTTTACCAAGCATGTATTTAAATCGAAATTTATTAATGAACAAAGCTCCAAGCGTAATCTCGATATGGTTCACTCAAAATTCCAAAGTTACTTTTCAAAGCAAAGGGAGAATATGATCATTTAAGTACATACCATATCACTTTATCATCGAATGCCCATAATCAAAGTAGGAGAATATTCCACATTTAATTTTACACTTTTTAATCACCAACGCATTTAAGCATTCACTCATTAACAATACGAACGGTAAGGTTTTAAATTTTAAAGGGGTCCATATTCCCATACCATTAAAGTGAATTATAAAAGAATAATTTTTTAATAAAAACCCTCAATATGTCAAATCTCCACACTTAAGTTGGACCCTTGAAAATTTATTTAAATGCAACTTTGCAAAAAAAATAATCGTGATGTATCACCAAGTGACTAAATCATTTAATATTCAAATTTGACCCTTGAAAACAAATCTCGTTATTTTGGTGCCAAATTCGATGGAAAAAAGAAGTGTATGACCCCTTGAAGTGTATGGAAAAAGGAAGTGTATGACTATAGCAAGTAGAAAGGTCACAATTTTCCTCATGAACCAGTTTGAGGGTAGGTCAAGGACAATACACAAGTCGAGTGGAAAGATGGCAGGGTCACAACTTCTTAAGCAAGGGGAATGAATCAGGGTTTGATTGAGAGGTTGCATGGGACTTCTATCATAGAGGAAAATCGAGTTGTTGTAAAAACATGGTGATTTATTTGAGCTAATTTTTGGATCGTTTTTTTTCACATTTGGTGGTGCTTGGGAGATGGTATTAACTACTTTGATGGTTCATTCTAAGAGAGAAAGTATCAAACAAGAATAAGCGTGTGCAAAAACACTTCATCTAATGTTGATCCAACATAAGAGGCATTTTTTTTTTTGGTTAATTTTCTGGAAAAAAGAGAGATTAGAGTGTATTTGAACATCATCAAGTGGATAGATCTAAACACCATTTAATGTTTATTTTCTGCATATTTTTTAATAGTGGACGCCAACATAAAGAATAACACTGATAAATTGATCGCTAGAGGATGTTCTATAGGGTGTTAGTAGTAAAAATAGTTTTGAAACATAAAGATATGAAATGACACTGAATAAATAAAATATATTGTTGATTTCAAACCTCAAAAACATGTAGATTTATCTCAGGATAGATAAAACAATGATTTGGGAGAAAAGGAGGTCACTAAATAATATAACATGCATGTTGTGAATTAATAGGGTTAGATATTATAAAAGATAAAGCCACACAAAACCGTATTTGAATCCATGTTCTTGTCAGTGCTAACCCTGAAAAA
>ML812220.1:43912-87928 GCA_009831015.1 Picea engelmannii
TACAATTTAAATGATTAAATCGAATCATTTTTATATCTTTTTCTATTACTCCATAGCCATGTATTAAAACCTAAGTTTAGATATTAAATCCTCATTTTAAGTTGAACATGATATGAGATTTATGCAAAAAGAATTCGGGTAAAATCGATATCTATCATTTTTTTTTAGTAATGTCTACTTGTCAATCTATTTACTCATGGATTAAAATCGGGTTAGTTGTAGCACCTTTAGAATATATCCTTAATTTTATTCAACTTGATAGTCATTTTCTTGTTGTTCAAATAAAAGGGACCTGATCTTGCCCAACATTTCTAAGTTAATTGTTGTTTTTATACTATATAATTCCGTAAAAAACCTTTGAGTTTTTATATCCAAAACCAACATGTCGTATTTGTTTTACCCACTGTAAGAGCACACACTCTAGTCATCGTTGATGACTTGATCAGGATAAGAGTTCCTTCTCCTCTCTCTAGATGCAATGGAAGTCTCATTTCAGTTTGATATTTGATTCAGTTATTATTTTGAAAGCATTACGATTTCGTTGACCCGTCGCTTCCTTGTGAACTCTGTTCAAGTTTTGTAGAGTCACCTAGATTATCGACGTATTCAAATTATTACAGAATGGAGAGAGTTAATACCACTGGTTTCTCAAGTTGAGTATTATAACTTAGACTTTATTTAACCAAGGAACGAATATTCTCCTCTTAGGAAAATCTTGATTGGTTACAAAGTATAGATTGTAGTTGAGAATTATCACACACTTGAGGTCGATATGTTCATTGATTTCATGATTGAGCCCCAATTATGATTGATCCCCAATCATGATTGAGATCACAAGAAATTATTCTTCTCGTATGACTCATACTCCACTAGAGGGGATCCCGATGGAGGATGAAGTCAATGCTCTCATGGGAGAAGCGAATGAGGCCATCTGGAGACAAGTGGGTCTCTTCACTACGAAAAAGCTAGCAAGGTTTAATGGAGACTTTAGCGCACTTAGGGAAGCGGTTAAGGCACAATTATCATCATCAATTATGGATGTTGGCCAGTTTTATTCTGGATTTTCATCGCCTGAGAATGTTCGAGGTCCGACTACTTGCGCTCCTGTGAATAATGGAGTGAAAGGCTTTGTGAATCCCATAGAGGATGCAAGTGTGAAGTCGAGAGGTAAGGGAGGAGTGGTGGGGGTAGATGCTAGAGATAGTTTTGTAGGAGTTAAGAAGAGACTAGGCTCCCGTCAATACAAACATTGGGTACCAAACCGCACCAAGCACAAACTGATGTTGGGTGAGGACGTTGGGTTGGAGGACATGGTGAGCCTTGCACTATTTACACTGGTAGGGAGGTTCTCCTACAATAACAAGTGTAAACTTCCACTTGAAGATTGGGTAACAGTATTTTGGAAGCCATTGCTGGATTATAACCCAGTTTTCTTTTACCTAACGAAAGGGTGGTTTGGGTTCTAGTGTAAGAGGTTAGAAGAAACATAGTAGATTTTGGGAAGATCCTGGACCTACGACATAGGTATTTTGATGGTTAAAAGGTGGCGGGTGAGTTTCGACCCTACACAGGATTACTTCAGGTTCCGTCACTTCTAGGTGCTATTGTCAGGATTGCCTATGCATTTTTGGCACGCAAAGGAGTTGGAAGCTACAGGGAATAATCTCAGGAAGTTTATAAGTGCCGACCTTGGAGCTCTAAAAGCTAATGATAAAAGGATCTGCAGAGTCCTCATGGAAATAGACATACACTCTAGTTTATTAGAAACTTTGGAGATTGGCTGGTGTGGTCACCATATTTCCCATCCCCTGGATTACTTAGGCATCCCTTTCAGATGCTCTAAGTGTTAGAAAACGGGTCATTTGTGGTGGGACTGTCTGGGTTTACATGATGAGGATATTTTGGAGGGTACTCTGTTGGATAGATCGACTCAGGTTGATTTTCCAGATATTGAGTCGACTAGATTTAGTCCTCGCAACTTTGAATTTGAGGACTCGCCTCTGCCGGAGACAACTGAGACCATTACGAGTAAGTTAAAAACTATTTGTCCCACTCTTTTTCATTCATTAACTGTCTAGGAAAGAACATTTTTGGATGAGTCTAGTTTCTTTGAATTTTGAACTGGTAAGTCGGCCTCAACTACCCTCCCTTGTCCGGTTGTGAAGTCAGTAGAATCTTTAGTTAACAACCCTATTGTTATTCCCACCTCAATGTCTGTGGGGATTGGGCTGGCCCAGGATGAGCCACTTAACAGTTCTTTGGAGTGAAACTATACCATGGATGGCTCAAATTCTAGTGACTTACTTGTGAGGAGTGACTGTGAACCCTCATAACCTCTGGGAAGGGAATCCAATAGTCTGTCTTTTGATACAAAGGACAACTTACTGCCGGGCTGTCGGGAATTTGAGTTGGGGGATAAAGATTTAGGGACTGTTCTTGAGTCACTTGTCCCATCTATCAGAGAGGTGCAGAGTCCTATAATTATTCCTACTTACAGAGGGAGATCAGTATACCTCAGACTCGATCCTGATGGAGGAGTGAAAACATCCCTGATTAAGACTAGAAGTGTGAGGAAGAAGAAGGATTCTCTGGGACACATTTCATAGGGGCCACACTTACCAGTTATTAATGAATTAGGGGCTCTTAGAGGCCTGAAAGACCTATAAAGAGAGAAGATATGATCTTTCTCTCCCTGAACATTAGAGGGGTGGGGGGAACTCTGAAATCTGCCTCCCTTTGAAGATTTCTTCAGAGGACTAGACCAGATATCATTTTCCTGCAAGAAACTATGGTTGAGGAACACAAATATTGTGTGATTATTCTTACTCTGCATCCTACTTGGCTTACTTGTGCTATCAGTTCTGTTGAGACTTTGGGAGGCCTACTTTTCTCTTGGGATCCGAACATTTTTTACATTGTCCCTTATTTATGTTGTGGTGGAATTTTGCTTACAAGAATGTGCTTGGATCTAAATCAACTAGTGTCATTGCTTAATGTATATGTCCCTTTCTCGGAGAGGAAAGATTTCTGGGAAAAGTTGGCGACCAGTGGAATTCTTGACTGCAGGAATCTTGTTTTGGCTGGGGATTTAAATCTTACATGTGGAGTTGGAGAGATGTGGGGAGAGGCTACTCATTTAGATTCGCTATCATCATTTTTTACTAAGCTCTTTGATAATGATGGTTTAATAGATGTACTCCCGGATGCGGTGGTGCCAACCTGGAGGAATGGTCGTAGAAGTGATGCCAGTATATCAAAAAGACTAGATCGAGTATTAGTGACTGAAGATTTTTTAGTAGGGTCCTGCACATATAAATCATGGGTTGATTATCCTTACTTTTATGATCACGCACTGGTTCTTTTGAGGATAGACATGTTATCTTTTCTGAAGGAATATCCTTTCAAGTTCAATGCTAGGTGGTTATCTGAACCGAAGGTCTCGAATATAGTTACATATGTTTGGAAAGATAGAAATTATCAGATCGAAAGGGATGTACAACAAAGATTCATAAATAGTATGAAAGCTCTAAAGAATCAATTGAAAACATGGTCCAAAGAACACATTAGAGTTCAGGAAGAAAATTTAATGAGCCTTGAAGATTTGTTGACTGGTTTTCTATTACAAGAGGCTCGGGAGCTCGACTCTAATGTTAGAGAGAATAATATCAAGCTTCCGGAGATAGAGCAGGACAAAATACTTAGAGAAGAAGAGGAAAAATGGAGACTTAGGAGTAGAGTGGTGTGGTTAAAGTGTGGAGACAAAAACAATAAGTTTTTTCATAACTTTGCTAGTTATAGGAGGAACAAAAAACAAATTTGGGAGAAACGTGATGAAGAAGGTCAGTTACACACTAGTGTGGAGGCCATAAAGTCTGAAGTTGTTAAATTTTTTAAACCATTTTATGGAAAGGTGGAAGAGGAGTATATAACAAATCAGGTTAATACAACTGGACTCTTCAGCTGTTTGGTAAATGCTGAGGACACAAAGCATCTAGAAAGACTGTGCACTAAGCAAGATCTATGGGAGGTTCTTAAAGCTTTCTCCAAAGATAAAATCCCGAGGCCTGATGGATGGACCATGGAGTTCTATCTTCATTTATTTGAGCTAATGGGAGATGACTTGTTGGATCTGGTGGAGGACTCAAGGCTTCGGGGAGCAGTTACAAATTCATCAAATGCTACTTTATTAGTGTTGATTCCAAAGGTAAATAATCCTAGATCCTTCGGGGATTACAGACTGATAGCCTTGTGCAATATCTGCTACAAACTGATTACAAAGATAATAGAAAATAGGATCAAACCTATCTTGTCTCGGTCACTGTTGGAGGAACAATTAGGCTTTCTCAAAGGTAGGCAGATTTTGGAGGCGATTGGTACATCTTAGGAGTGTCTCCATAGTATAAATGTTAAGAAGTCTTAATCCCTGATTCTGAAGTTAGATCTTAAGAAATCCTACGACTGTATAAATTCGGACTTCTTACGCTTGATCCTACTCCAATCAGGTTTTAGCATTCTTTTTACTAACTGGATCTTAAGCTGTGTGACTAGTGATAATTTCACGGTCTTGATTAATGGGGAGACTTCTCAGATGTTAAGAAGAGGGTTGCGCCAGGGTTTTCCATTATTGCCCTTGTTATTTATTCTTGTTATGGAAGGTCTTAGTCATTTAATGAAGAAAGGAATGGGTGAAGGGAATCTTTTAGGGGTTAAGGTTTCAAGACTTGTAAAGATTTTGCATCTGTTTTTTGTTGATGATGTTTTAATTATGTCAAAGGCATCAATGGAAGAGTGGAATGATATCAAAAGTATTTTAACAACTTTCTGTAGAGCCTCGGGTATGAGTATAAATTGGTAAAAATATATCTTTTATCATTTTGGAATCCTTGGTGATGCTCTAGATAGATTAAAGGTACTTTTCCCTCATGGTTTTGAGGAATTCGCTGAAGGATTCTGGTACCTTGGTTATTATTTAAAGGCGGATTGGTGATGGCTTCTAACAAAATTTGAAGAAAATATCGGATGGTGGTGCAATAGATGGTTATCTTTGGGGGATGTTTTACTCTTGTAAAATCCATGCTTGAGGATCAGGCAGTATATTGTATGGCTTTGACAACCATACCAAATTATATTTTAAACAAAATTTGTAGCTTGATGTTTAAATTTCTATGGTCTGGTATTGAGGGAAGGAAACACATTCACTTGTGCAGCTGGATTCATTTATCAAGGCCAAAGCATCTTGGCAGTTGGGGTA
Source organism: Picea engelmannii (assembly GCA_009831015.1). Taxonomy (NCBI): domain Eukaryota; kingdom Viridiplantae; phylum Streptophyta; class Pinopsida; order Pinales; family Pinaceae; genus Picea; species Picea engelmannii. The sequence goes on from ML812220.1 coordinate 49,164, forward strand.
TTCGAAATATTCACCTTTTTAACAGGGCACTGGCTACAAATTCATTATGGAAGGTTTTAACAAAGGATGGTGTTTGGAGTAAAATTGCCAATAATAATTATATTCCATATTCCTCCACAATTACTTGGTTTTGGGAAGATTCTTCTTATAACTCGTCGGCGTCTCAGACCTGGAAAAGCCTGCTTCAATCATTATTTTTATTAACTCATTGGCTTGGGTGGAGATTTGGTTCTGGTCATAGTGTTCAGGTCAGCCTAGATTTCATTATGGGTTTGGGGCATTCATCGTTCTTATTCAGTCAACTGTGAGCTGAACTGAGAAGGAACTCGGTGTTATATCTCTATCAAGCGAGAGGACTTGATAGGGCGGGAATTACTAGTTCTTACTGGAAGTCGGGCGAAGACCTTGGCTTGGTCGGGAACTTAGCAAAGGAGTGGGATGCCTATTAGAAATCTCTTTGTTATGATGGGATTCAATTACGAAAAAAAAGTGATGAGCTAATCGGGGTGGGTGGTGATTCCTCGGGTAGAATCTCTGCAAAAAACATTTATCTTCCTCTTGAAAAAACTTATTGGCCCAATCTTGTTGGGGGTTGGCGCATGAATTTTTGGAAGTGGGATCTTAGTCCAAATATAAAGCTCTTCCTATGGTTATCACTGGAGAATAGGAATCTCACCTAAGATAACCTTCAGAGGAAGGGGTGGCAGGGGCCTAATATCTATGTTTTATGTCTTAATGAAGCTGAGTCAGTGCACCATATATTTGTTACTTGTCGCTTTAGTCGGGAGGCTTGGAACCAGTTATACTCAGCGCTTAATTTCCAGACCGTTTGGGAAGGAGACTGTCTCAGCTCCAACTATGAGAGTTGGATTAGGAAGGAAACATCCTTCATAGCTCTTCTATATATTGTTTGCTGGTTCTTATGGTTGGAGAGGAACCGGGTCACATTTGAAGGACACAAAGCATCAGTTATTTCAGTGACTGTAAAGGTTAAATATTTGTTGCCTCCGGTGGAGGTAACCAAAAACGTCAAGGTGCATCCCATCCAGCTACCTCATCTGGTGAACTCAAATGTTTGTTGGTTTGATGGGGCTACACTTTCCATCACTCTTAGGTGTGGGGAAGGAGGTTTAATTAAGATCATCGATCATTATGTCATCAAGTGGACTTTAAATTGTGGTCAGGGGACTAATACAAGAGAATAATTGTTAGGTGCTTGGGCGTCTCTTTATCTTGCGCAACGGCTCAACCTTGAAATGATCTAGGTCATTGGATATTCAAAGATCATTATCGGATGGCTGAAGGATAGAGGCAAACTATAGGTTGTCTACTTGATGGGATGGATGGATGGCATAAATTTGATGAAATTTGCGTTTAAAGAAATATTTTTCACTCATGTATATAGGGAACTAAATATGGAGGCAGATACACTTTTGAAATTGACTCTCACCAAACTTGAAGGAAAGCTTGTTTATAGCAGCTGGGTAGAGGGAAATGATGGGCCATCTATCACTATCAATATTTTTTAACTCTGGTTATTTTCTTTCTAAAGTATTGACTATCCTTTGGTGATAGCAGTATTGTGGAAGGAAAATTTGTTTTTTTGTATTTTGTCATTGTCGGGGGTCTTTATATACCCATGTAGTAAATTTTTATGTATGGCGTATCTTAGAAAAGGTCCTAGTATTCGAGAAGCTAGAAGTGGCCAGTGGACCCTGAAATATCATCTATAATGTGAACTCATTTATATATATATATATATATAAAGGGAAATTTTCTTGTTGGAAAAAAAAAGGAGCCTTAATTTATGTGGCACTGTATTTGGTAAAAGTATTACTTGATGAATTCTAATAATTTGATCTTGACTTGGATTGAAAACTTGTTAAGTATTCCCTTGTATGTATGGTTGTTACACATAAAGATTATAATTATGTTGGTCATATAAATTATATAATGGTTTAACGAATTGAAAAGAAATTAAGCCAGAATAAACATTTAGATAAGTATAGCAGAGTGGTATAACTGAATTTGTGACTAATGGTTTTTCATATAGTATATTGTATTTATATTGAATTTATACTAGTATTGGCTTACCTTGTTAAGATGACAATGAAATTGCTTCCTTTTTGGCTTAATTCTTAGTCAAAACTTTTTTCTAAGTTACTTAACAAAATATAAATAAAATTGAACCTTGTGTTAAATTGGAGTTACAATCATGTAGTGCTCTATTAGAGGTTCTTAAGAGAAGGTTGTTACTATGGTATCATTAAATTTATTGTTAGTTCGCAAAGTCACGTAGACTTGATCACTGCAGATAAAATTATACTTTTGGATATCTCTATGGTTAGGCTTAATGAGTGATAGTCATCAAATTCTCTTGAAAAGATAAATAAAGAATTATTGTTATTGTGCGAAGATACACCTTCTTGTAATAATTATTAACTACTATTACATATATATCTAGATCGATTTTTGGTGGTTTCAAAATAATAGAAGCTCTTGATAAAATGATAATTATCTAATGAACTTAGTTCAAATTTAGTACTTCATGTAAATTGATGATTGTAGTCTTGAATTGCGTAATATAAAGTTGGATTTATGGGATTTAGATACCTCCTTGTTCCTCAGAATAGTCACCAGTCCCGAGACCTTAAATGGTCAAAATCAGTTAGATAAATCATGGACTTGAGCATTGATTACGTGTCTTGTGTTAGCACTCTCTAAATTTGTTTCGCTGATAAAACAAACGACATAGGTAACCTACAAACCACTTTAGAGATGGGTAATAGCCTGCTCAGCTCATAGAGGGTTGTCTCCTATCAATTGGTCTTTAATAGATGAGCTTTCTTTAGCAAATCATTGGCTAGACTTTGTTACTTTGAAGGGTTTTTTATAATTTTGCTGGCAAGGAAGGGGAGGGACACTTAGGGATATGGAGTCAAACTTATAAAAATGAATGGAAGCACTGATTGGTTGGTAGAAATCTCTAGAGAATAAAGGCTAAATGAGGCGATAAATCTGAGTTATAAATTGTAATTTGCAGAGTGTAAGAAGAAAGGAAAAACATATAAATGTATCAGAGCATTAAATAAATGAATTCCGACTTAGTTAGGAAGAACTTAGCATAGTTTAAATTGATTAAGCCAAGAACATCATAGGATGAATTCTGGGCCTTTAACTATCCAATTTAAACAAAAGAAAGTGCAAATGAAATCATAAATACAAGAAATACATACAAAGAGAGAAGACAAAACTCAGACCACCACCATTAGAATATTTTCATGGAAACTTCAATACATCTTCATGTGTATTCTATTCAGATTCATAAAATTACATTCAAGTTCTAAATAGATAAAATCTTTCCCTTGCACTTATGCCAACCTCTAATACATTTGGAACTCCTAATATTTATACAAGCTAATTTCCTTCGGTTTGAAACCGATTACAATGATCAAAATGAAACGTTTTATTTTTGAAACTATTTACAATGATTAAAATGAGATGTTTCGGTCTGGGAACCGATTACAATGATTATCAAGGAACATTTCTTGATCTTGATTTTGAATCCTCTAGCTCTTCAGTCTCGTTATTTTCCACTAGTTTTGCTCAGGTCTTCCACATGATCTACCATCTTTAGTGACATCTGGCCATCATCTACTAGACCTTGGAAAATTGCACTTTTTCTTACATAGCCGTACTATCTCCTTCCATTGCAAGTCTGAAGGGATATCATAATATAACATTTCCTTTATCAAAATCTCCAAGTCAATGCAAGAAGCATATGACATGACTGGTAGTCCAAGTTTGACTTCTTTGAACTGATTCAGAATTTCAAAGTCTGTAATTAGATGCTCCACTAATGTAGCTCCTTTCATATTTTCCTCTAGGGTTTTGAACTTAGAGTGATGCATTTTGCACTGAGTCCGGTGAGAATTGTACTCTTCCTGTTCATACAATTTTCCCTTTCCATCCCAAAATGGTGGAATTCCTTTGATAAACAATTCTTCAAACAAATCCTTGAACTCTTGTACACTCTGTTCCATCTGTGTTGCCTTGGTTTGGAATGATTTCAACAGATTATGTTTAGCAATAACACTCCTGGCCTAGATAATCAATGTAGTTCTGTCTTTAACTCCATGAGTCTGAAGGTCTATAGTAGGAATGGATTTGAGTATATTTATGGCGTTTTGGGCCCATTCTGATGGTCTCTTTGCTAAAGTTTCATTCACAACAATGCACCTGCTTCTCGCTGTGATGGATATATTGTCTTCATCATTAATGGAATTCAAATATACTCTGAAATTGGCAGCTTCAATAGATATAGATTTCCATATGATATACTTGGATCCCTACAACTGGCCTTTTCCTCTTAAAATCATCTTCAATTTATCTATCCTTTCCCGCAAGACTTCATTCTCCTTTTGAAATTGAGCTATTCTTTCATCCTTTGCTTGCATTTCCTGCTTCAATTTCTCTATGCTTCCTCTCAACCCTTTGATTTATCCTTCTTTCAAGCTTACTTGTGACATATATTGGACTAGTCCTTCACTGTTTGACCCAACTTCCGCAATAGGAGCTGCAACTACAACTTTGTTTAGCAGTTATGTCTACTCTTGTGACTATTTCACCTTTTCTTGTTCTAGCCGTTGTTAGCACTCTGTAATTTCTCAGGCTGAAGAAGAAATGAGAAGAGGTAACTACAAAACCACTTTGGAGTCAAGGACCTAGCACTCCAAGACCCAAAGAGGGATCTCTCTGTATGATTTAGATTTGTTTAGATTGGATGTTAGGCTAATTATAAGAGTAAAGGGTTTTTTGTTTGTTTTAAATTGTTTGGTTGGAAAAACAAGGGAAAAACCATTGGGCAATGGAGTCACATTTCAGAATAGATCAAAACTAGGTCATAACAGACTAATATTGCAAGGCCAGGTAGGCAAATCCACTGGATCTTCAAGATTTAATGCATGGGAAAGATGGAACAGATTAAGAAATCCAATTAAAAACAGAGCAACTGAGAATTCTGAGTTTAATCTTCAGTGGAAAAACACAAAAATTATTCCAAGCAAGTGATAGAGGGTACATTTAAACCAATTTTGTCCTTTGTCTCTTTAAAATAATTCAAAAGGTAGAAAAAAATATGGTAAATAGAAGAAAACAATTAACAAGGAGATTACTTCACCAATGAATCTGACACAAGAATCATGTGATGCTGCAACTGTGTTACTAAAATTTGATCCATGGAGGCTCTGTGAGATGCTTTACAAAATTAGTTCCATCCTTCAATAAGGTCCCAACTGATCAACCCCTAATACCTTGAAATCAGAAGTATTTATAATTATTTACAATGATCTTGTCATTAATGAGCAGGATTAAATTTAGGAAAATCTAAACCAAATTGATTTCAGATTACAAAGATATAGAGATCATGCAAGATCTGCTCAGATTTCTGGAGCTTGATTAGCTGGAGTTCGTTGGTGATCTGTCTTCACTTCTAATATTCAAATTCCACACTAACCAACACTATTTGTATTGAAATATTCTCCCCTGGGATCAAGAGGTTGAATTCAACAACCTGGCCAAAAATAGAAACAATTTCCTCAAAGTTCTGAATTGTCGGCCATGAAAAAAGGGTCGGACTACTGAAAATAGGGGTCAACTTAGACACTTTCATCTCCAAAAATATGACATTTGTACAAAAAATGAAAGAGTTTATTGTATATGAGCCCGTTCTAAGTAAAAGCCTCTCTTGGTTTTTCTAAATTCATCTCCATATTTCTAAAACATATGCCGCAAAAACATGACAAAAACAGGAAAAATGGAAGATTGAAAAATAGTTCTCAGAGATGGATTTGATTCTCCCAATTCTCGATACCTGTGAAAAAAATGAGAGATGTTATTGAAATTAATCATGTTTTGGAGAAAACCCTCTCTCGATTTTTCAAAATTACTTCTAGTTTGCCCGGAAAATCTCTTTGAAGTGGACTGGTCAAAAAAATGCATAAAGCGGTTTTCAGAGGAGGGAGAGTGGATTTCAGACGCCCCCTAGGGTGGTAAGTGGTATTCGGGCCAGGGGGGGGGGGTTCGAAATCACCTAGTGGTGAAAAGTGCCCCATGGTGGTTTCACTTTTCGGACCCCCGTTTGGTTGNAAAAGGGAGTGGGTTTAGACTTAGGGTATAAATTTATATTTTCTTTATATTTAATTGTTTTTTGTTTTTTTTATTTGTTTTATGGTTTTTGTTTTTATGTTTTGTTTTATTTATTTTTATTTAATATTGTTTTGTTTTATTATATTTTGTTTTTTTTATTATTATATGTTTTGATTTTTTAAATTGTTTTATTTTAATTAATGTTTAATATTTAATTAATTATTTTTCATTATAAATATTTTTTTAAAATTTAATATATTATTACACTCACCTAATTTCTAACCTAAACACACTAACCTAATTAAATTAACTTCACTACGCTAATTAATATTAACAATGTCACTAACCATTCATTATTAACCTATTAGTTTTTTTAGCTGAAGCTTGTTTATTCATGCAGGGACAAAATTGACAGAGGGGTGACAAAATGGAGGGTGAGGGAATGAAGGGTGCAAAAGGGTGATGAAGGACCAGGAAAAAAGGATGGAGGGAGAAACGAAATCAACTGAGCCCAACAAGCCAAGTGTCTTCATCACAAGAGCAATTCCAAATAGATAGCTGAAGAATCAAAACACCTATGATTATAGGACCCTAACACAGGCTCCCCCTGGGGATGGAAGATCTTTGAAGAGGTGACAAGAACCACATAACTCTAAATTTACAGACTCGTTCCTTATCTATTGGGTTGATCCCAAAAATTTATTCTGCAACATGTACCTGTTATGATCCTTCAACTGAAACCAACTCAAACTGAAGACTGAAATTTGAAATGCACACTAACGGGAAACTGTATTGCAATTTGAAATTGATAGTGAAAAATTGTTGAAAGGGATGCTCAAAGAGATGAGCTTATTTTCACACTGCTACCTACCCTACACTACTGAAAATCATGTTGAATCAAATTATACAAAAATTCCAATGAAGCCAGTCAAGTAGTTGTTGAAACAAGTGGACTGCTTGACTTCTTGTTAGCACAATCAACAAGACAACCTGAAATTTTTTCCACATAATCAAAACTGCAAAGTGTAATGACCATTGCTTAAAACATGATTGATCATTTTTGTTGAAAAAATCTTCCATGTAGTCTGCTATGGGATTAGGAAAGACACTACCTATTTCTTGACTTTCATCAAATTTATGGTCATAATTGGGTATGGAACATATGTTTTTTACATCATTATACAGTTCCTGATATGGTTGCAATTTTTCTGTTGAACTTTGAAATGATACTCCTATTGAACCAGACCATGAAAGAGACTGTCTAGTCATGTCTATATCATAAGTCCTTTTAAGTCCATAACTGGAAAATGAAACATGACTTGGACAACACAAGTCATCCAACACATCAGCTATTGGATCATGTAGGAACTAGGATGACTGCTGCATTGGTTCCCATGACACCTCATAGTTTTCTATGTGTTTATCATTTAGTACATGATCAAGATTCTTCTTTAAAAACTGAAATGAATTAAAGCTTAATGGTACAAAATTATTTTGGATTAACTCATATTCTGTTTTAGGCTCTAAGCTTTCATCTAGAATTTGAAAATCAATGTAGCTCAAGGGATGCAATTCTGGGTCTAGAACAACTTCCATATCATCAATGACATCTTCAACTGATTGATCAGAACATTCTCCATCCCTACTATTGACAACTTGCTTATATTTTTCTCTCATAAACTGAAATGAAGAGAAACATAAGGGCAAAGACTTTCCACTTACTCTGATATTTTCTGCATTTTCTTCGTTGTTGTCATAATTAATATGCATAGTCTAATTGCCATATTTGAGCTGTAACTAAGCTTCCTTCTCCCAAAAGCATGCCATTGGTTGCTTTGAATAGTCAACATCTATTTCAAACACATAATCATCATCATACTCATCATACTTGGGTAGATCATCCAGGTAAGAAAAGTCATCAATCATACACATCGGATTAGTGATTTCTCCTCTACAGGCTGAGTTGGAGTTTCATATTTGACTATGTTGTGAATTGAATACATGAAATAATCATTTTCCAATCCATGATACCGAGGGTGAGTTGCAAAATTCCTAGGAACAGTGACCCTTTCTTTCTCCATAATCAATGGAACATGATTCCATTGAACAACAAGTTCATTTCCCATGATGATTTTCTACATCATTTCTTTCATTGTGCTGGCCAAAATGTCCAGTTTAGCTTATGAAGATTTCAGCTTCTCCTTTGCTATTTTCTTCCTTTCTTCTGCCTTGATCTTTGACCTTTTGATCAGTAAATTAGATTCTACATTAATTGCACTATCCTACATTTCCTTTAGTGTTGTAGTGTCCCTTTCTCTCAATTTAAATTCCATCTCTAGATCAAAGGCATCCGGGTAGTGTAAGAGAGATAAACCAGGAGGTGGTCTTATATCAGCAGACATTGAATTGTAAACTTGATTGAATCTGGCTGAAAAGTGATGCACTGTCTCTCCTGGCTGTCTTTTCAAATGATCATATTCTTCTAAAATGAGAAAAACAAATTCTCTAGATCTCCCATTTACCAAGGAAGACTTCTACAAACTTATGAAAATTGGATATTCTTGTAGCTGACAAAATTTTGAACCATTCCTTAGCTCTATCTTGCAAAGATAGAGAAAAAATTATGATGCATACATCATCTTCTTCCACCTCAAAAAGATCAAGAAAAGTATCAAAACCATGAATGTGTTTCTCAATAGTGATGCTACCATATTCTCCATCAAAATTGGGAAGGTATTTGTAGTAATTGATAGGGAAATCATGGAGTATAGGGGGTAAGATAAGAGGCTTGTATCTATATAGAAATTTATAGGTGTAGGAGTATGTACATGGGTTGTAAAACTAGACTTGATCTCTTGAGGCTCCTGATATTGAATTTGATCAACATGATTTTAAACAATATGGTCTTTCCTAGGTTCACAAAAAGGGAAGAAATAATTAAAAATAAAACCAATTACATCTTGGATGAAATTCCAACTTGCATACCTGATCTTTTCATATTATCTTATCATTGTTTCAAGTTCTTCTCCTAGTGGAGTCTTTGAAACTGATTGGAGTTGATTGGAGTCACCAGGTGGATGATTCATTGTTCTTATGTCTGATCAGTGTCCACCATCAGTAATCATATCTGGAACTTCGTATGATTTTCTGAGGAAGGTTCCCCAGTATGGTTGCCACTATGTTAGCACTTTGTAATTTCTCAGGCTGAAGAAGAAATGATTAGAGGTAACTACAAAACCACTTTGGAGTCAAGGATATATCCCTCCAAGACCCAGAGAGGGATCTATCTGTATGATTTAGCTTTGTTTGGATTGGATGTTAGGCTAGTTATAAGAGTAAATGGTTTTTTCGTTTGTTTTAAATTGTTTTGTTGGAACAACAAGGGAAAAACCATTGGGAAATGGAGTTACAGTTCATAATGGATCAAAACCAGGTCATAACAAGATAATTTTACAAGGCAAGGTAGGAAAATCCACTGAATATTCAAGATTTAATGCATGGGAAATATGGAATAGATTAAGAAATACAATTAAAAACAAAGCAACTGAGAATGATGAGTTTAATCTTCAGTGGAAAAACATAGAAATTATTCCAAGCAAGTGACAAAGGGTACATTTAAACCAATTATGTCCTTTTGTCTCTTTAAAATAATTCAGAAGGCAGAAAACAATATGGTAAACAAAAGAAAACAATTAATAGGTAGATTACTTCACCAATGAAACTGACACAAGAATCATGTGATGTTGCAACTGTGTTACTGAAATTTGATCCATGGAGGCTCTGTGAATTTCTTTACAAATTTAGTTCCATCCTTAAATAAGGTCCCTACTGATCAACCCTTAATACTTAGAAATCATAAGTATTTATATGTTATTTACAATGATCCTGTCATTAATGAGAATGGTTAAATTTAGGAAAATCTAAACCAATTTGATTTCAGATTACAAAGATATAGAGATCATGCAAGATCTGCTCGGATTTCTAGAGCTTGATTAGCTAGGGTTCATTGGCGATTTGTCTTCACCTCTTCTTTTTAAATTCCACACTAACCAACACTCTTTGTATTGAAATATTATCCCCTAGGATCAGGAGGTCTAATTCAACAACCTGGTCAAAAATAGAAACAATTTCCTCAAAGTTTTGAACTATCAGCCATGAAAAAAGGCTCGGACTGCTAAAAATGGGGGTCAAATAAGATGCTTTTATCTCCCAAAATATGATAGGTGTGAGAAAAATGAAATATTTTATTGTATATTATCCAGTTTTGAGTAAAAACCTCTCTCGGGTTTTCCAAATTCATCTCCATATTTCCAAAACATCTACCGCAAAAACATGACAAAAACAGGAAAAATGGAAGACTGAAAAATTGTGCTCAGAGATGGATTTTATTCTCCCAATTCCTGATACCTGTGAAAAAACTAAGAGAGGTTATTGAATTTCATCCCGTTTAGGAGAAAAACCTCTCTCGTTTTTTCAAAATTCCCTTTGGTTTTCCCAAAAATTCTCTTTGAAATGGACTGGTCAAAAACTTGCAAAAACCATTTTTTGGAGGCGAGAGTGGATTTCGGACCCCCCTAGGGTGGTAAGTGGTATTAGGGGGACGTTCGAAATCAACTAGTGGTGACAAATGTCCCATGGTGGTTTCACGTTTTTGGACCCCCTTTGGTTGAGTGACGTAATGAGGGGGGGGGGTGTCCGGAATATGGGGAAAATGGAGTGGGTTTAGACTTAGGGTATACATTTATATTTGATTTTTATTTAATTGCTTTTTTTATTATTATTTGTTTTATGGTTTTTGTTTTTACGTTTTTTTTTTTTGTTTTTTATTTAATATTTTTTTGTTTTATTATGTTTTGTTTTATTATATTTTGTTTTATTATGTTTTGTTTTATTATATTTTGTTTTATTTGTTTTTATTTCTTATATGTATTTTTATATGTTTTTATTTTTTTAATTGTTTTATTTTAATTAATGTTTAATATTTAATTAATTATTGTTAATTATTAATGTTTTTTTCAATTTTAGTATATTGTTACACTAACTTAATTTCTAACATAAACCCACTAACCTAATTAAATTAACTTCACTAAGGTAATTAATATTAACAATGTCACTAACCATTCATTATTAACCTATTTTTTTTTTAGCCTAAGATTGTTTATTCATGCAGGGACAAGATTGGTGGAAGGGTGAAGAAATGGAGGGTGGGGGAATGAAGGGTGTAGCAGGGTGATGAAGGATCAGGTGAAAAGGATGGAGGGAGAAACATAATCAACTGAGCTCGACAAGCCAGGTGTCTTCATCACGAGAGCAATGCCAAATAGATAGTTGGAGAATCAAAACACCTATGATTATAGGACCCTAACAACTGCAACACCTTATATTCGTAGTCCAATGTCTCTTGACAAAGTGTTTCCTTTTCTTGTTCTAAAGAAACCAATTCTATTGTTTGTGGATGCTCTGTAGCAGACATTTTCAATTTCTTCTTCAAATTTTGAATTAGTTTCTTCTTCTCATCCAATGAGGATTTCCCTAAGACACCAACCTCTTGACCTGAGCCTGCCAAGATCTGCTAGATGTTTTTTCCTGACTCAACTTTCCTTGCAATTTCATTGCATAAGATGACAGTTTTGAATTCTTCAAGCTTAAACTCAGATAATCAGAATACAACATATCACTAGTATTCTTATGGAATTTGACTTTGTTTGGAGCACTGATGTTGTCATATGTTATCTTTATCTCAGATACTTTGTCTTCATCTGTAACTACAATGTTAAAGGTTCTCTTTTAAACATCCTTTATTGTGAACATAGAATATTTATGCTGAGAAATATTTTCCAATTCAGGGACTAAATCCCTCATCTCAGCAAGAGCTATGTTTCCCTTCTCAGCATACTATTTTGCCAAATCTTCTTTAGATTAATAAACTACCTCAGATGTTCTATCAAAGATATATTTATTGCTACTAAAGGTTCTTGAGCTTCCTTCACTCTGGAGTTTGCTTTCCTTTTCAACCTCTACAGTGCTAGTACCACTTTCCACCATATCTAGGTTTACTTGTTCTCTGGGCTCTTCCTCTTCTAAATCCACTATCTCTGGAGACTGTGTAATATTCATCTTCTTTGGGGCAGTTTGCTGGTCACTGATGCCTAGGGCCTCTGAACTGCTTCTCTTGTTGTAGACACTTATCTTAGGAACTTTGACTATCAATTTCCAAGAAGCTTGTTGTATTTGACTTTGTTGCAGGGTTACCTCTACTTGTTGTGTTTGAGTTGGTTGCAATATTTCTTCCATATCAACACAGACTTTTAGATTTGCCAGCTTATCAAAAACCTCAACCTGTTCATTCTCATAAGGGGAATGTTTGTTCATCAATCTTCTCTTGGATATGATTTGGTGTGGATCATATATTCTTCCTTGTAGCTATGAAAAAACAAACTCCTTGAGCTTTTCTTGAACTTGAGACAAGCATGATCTGGTTTTGAAAATGAAGGGGCCAATGATAAAAGGGAACTTGAGCTTGGAGGCTTTGTGTAACTTTAGGAAGTTCTCTATCTCAAATACAATTCTATGTATGATGAATTCAAGGGAAAAGATTATAGGATTCAAAAATATAGGCAATAGGTAAGGGGATTCATGGAAACCATAAACCCAGATTATTATTGAGTGCGTGAATAATACCCAATCCCCCACCCCGTTCTCTGGATTTGGTTGCAGAGAGCTCCTCATGTCATCCAAAACTCTAGGTAGGCTAGTATTGAAAATAAAACTGCAAACTATGGACATGACTTTGTTGATGAATATAAGTAATGTAATTATTTTACACTCAGTTGACACAAATGTTGCTTTAGGAAATTCCCTCTTATTGGTTTCCAGGAAAATTCTCAATAGATATGTGTAGTATCTGAAATGTATTAGAGAATGAAAATTCACTAGTTGTTTATGGATATTATTAGCTAGGAACTAATCGAAACTGATACGGACTGACATACCAGACTCTGAATTAAAAAAGGTCAAAAGGAAACCGAGTATGACTTCAACCACATATTTGTCATTGTCTAGAACTAAAACTTGACTCAATAGGGAGTAGACCCATTGGACTTCAATAGCCATTATATTCACATTCATCGACAAAGACAGGCCCACTGAATTTTTTTTAGGTTTGATAATCGTCTGTAAAAACAAATCTTGAACCTCTGATGGACATTCTCTACATAACCTAATCATCTTTTCTTCATTGAAAGGTTCAAAAATTGGGGAAAAAGACTCTGGTATATCGAGGGATTCTTGAATTGACAGACTGTCTACCCTACATAAAACCTTGGACACTCGTTTATTCACAATGACTCTTTCTTCATGAGAATACTATTCGACGCACCAACCTACAAATTCGGGAAACAAGAAAGTGATTTCGACAACATAAGGGACTATGGTGGCTTGGAATGGTTCAAGGAATGATATATATCTTCCCACTTTATCAGACAAGATGCTCCTGGACATAGAGATAGGAGCAATAGTGATTTTGCTATAAAAAACATTTGAATCTTGGTAAATTAAGGCTTCTTCATTTTCCATAGGATCTTGTTCTGTTACCGAGGTTATGATGGGATCCATGGTGGTGATGAAAAATACCTAGAAACGAGCGAAAATGACATGCAGTTGGTGTATTGTTGAGCTGTAGGTGAAATATGGTGGTCACGCTAAGGTTTTAATTGTCCATCATTCAAAATACAATAAAATAAATGACAAATCACCCTTTTATACTTTTCCACTTTTCTGGGGGATGAGGAAGTGGTTTGAGGAAACTCGCTTTTCATCTCGAAATGCACCTGGTGGTGCCACGTAACCCTGAATGAAAACCATGGTTTAAATTTCAGACCCACCCTCCAAAATTAACCCTCGCGCAACTTCTGCCCCTAAAATCTTTCTTGGCCATTGATCTTGAGACCTCACAATCTGCGATGCATCAGGCCTGATCAACTCAATGCTCCTACCATATTTATCCCTTCTCGGCCATATTTATCCCCTTTCCTAGTTTATCAGGCTTCCAAATCTGTTTAGCGTATTGCTAGATCCTGAAATCTTGATTTCACACAATAAAAAATTAATGGCTACTAACATATGATCCAACTGTGGATGTTATCCTCCTAGCGAGGTAGCAAAGAATGACAGACCAAGTTCCTTCCCATTGGGATTTATTTCACTCATGCGACTAAATTGATAAACAACTTATTCACGAAACTTTGTTCACATAAATCAAATTATACTCATCATAAACTTAGGGCCTTCGCTTTAGGCTTCAATTTCTTCTGATTTGATTCCAAATGCTACAACTAAAAAAAAAAAAATGATTACATACAATGAAATGGAAAGGGTGAAAATTTATTTAAGCGAGATAATGCTTGAGAAACCTGTCATTCACAAGTTCCCCACCAATGATATATCCATTATGTTCCTATAGCAGATAGGAATTATTTCCATGGTATGCCACAATTTTGAAAGGTCCCATCCACAAATGGTCAAATTTTCCATGCTTTCCTCTGTCTTCATTCCTGACACCCCATTTCAACACCAAATCCCCCACTTTGAAATCATCCTCCTTGGTATGTCTGTCAAAAGATTTTTTTAATCCTATCTTGGTGTAGTTGAGAGTTGTTTAAGGCTTTCTCTCTTGTTTGTTTAACATTTATTAGTTCATTTGTCCTCCTTTGAGCGACATCTAGTTCAACATCTTACTCCTGTAGCAATCTCATCACTGACAATATTAATGAAGTAGGAAAAATTGCCTTTGTACCATACACAATATGGAAGGGTGAAGTGGCAATAAACCTCTTAGTAGTGATCATGTCAACCCATAGTGCATGGATAAGATTCTTGTGCCAAGCCTTTTTGTTATATTGCAACAGTTTTTTGATAATTCTGGTCAAAATTTTATTGGATGACTCAACCAGCCCATTACCTTAAGGGTAATAAGTTGTGGAATGGCCAAGAGTTATATTGTAATCACTGCAAAAAATTTCCATCTTCTTAGACTTGAATGATGCTGCATTGTCTGTAATGATTTTGATTGGACAACCAAATATGGACAAAATATTGTTTTCCAAAAAATGAATGATAATAGTATCTGTGGCTTTCCTTGTGGGGACAGCTTCAATCCACTTGGTGAAGTAATCTATGGTTGTCAGTATCCACTTGTGTTGAGCTGAGGACTGTGGATGGATTTCTCCTATGAAATCAAGGCCCCATTGTTTAAAAGGTGCTTCAACAGAGATAGGATTCAAGGGAAAAGGATGCAGTTTTCTCTTTCCATAAAAAAATTGGCATTCATGACAGCTTGAAAATTCTTTGTAAACATCAGAAAAAAATGCAAGGCCAATAGAACCTAGCCCTCAAAATATTGTGCACAATAGTTTTCCAATAATGGTGGCCTCCACAATCACCTTTATGAAAATCTCTGATGGTTTTTTCCAGTTATTCCTCCAACAAACAACTCAGCAAGATCCCACTTGGATCCTTCCAATACAGAGATTGGTTTAGAACGCAAAATTTTCCTTCTTTTAGCTTCAAAAACCCGGCCTTGATTTTTCTTAATTTAGGAGGAGCCTACAAATTCCCCAACACATAAATAATATCAACATACCATGGGGATTCAAGGAATTTTTGAGATACCCAAGGGACCTTTTCTTCTTCTGAATCTACTGATAAATCAACAATGAAATTAATTCCCAAGAGTTCAAAATTTGACTGTGCCATCAGATTTGCAAGACCTTTCCCCTTGATCAACTTTGCAGGTCTAATCTCAAGTTCATACTCCAACAACACATCTATCCACTTGCCCCTTTTACCCTTAGGATCAGGCTGAGTCAAAATGTCCTTCACAAATGTGTTGGGCACATAAGCAATGGTATGGGAATGCAAGATATAAACACTAAAATCCTTTAGGGCCTTGACCAGTGCATAAGCCTGATTTTCCATGATATCATACTTTAATGGGGAATCTCTCAAACTTATGTTCATATTTTTGTAATAAAACACTAGAAATAGTGTGTTCTGAGGCAAAAGAAAACAATATAAATTCTTTTGCAAAATTGGGATTGGCTAGCACTGGGGCTTTGGTCAATGCCACATTAATATCTTCAAAATATCTTTTGTCTTCAAGAGTCCACTTTATATCACTTCCTTTTCTGAGAATGTTAGTGATATGCTTTATGATTTCAGCTAGATTAGGGATTAACCTTCTCAAAAAATTTACTTTCCCTAGGAAAAATTGCACTTCTTTCTTGCTTCTAGGTGTGCCAATTTTAAGGATTCCTTCAACTCTGCTAGGATCTATCTGTATTCCCTCTGAAATAATGTGACCAAACAAATTTCCCTCTTCCATTCCAAAATTATACTTCTTGGCGTTCAAAGAGATGCCAAACTTCCTACATTTATGAAAATTTTTCCTTAGATGTTTAAGGTGTTCTTCGTCATAAACTAAATATATAATGATATCATTTAAGTAAATAACAATAAATTTATCTTTCTCATCGGCAAAGGCTATATCCATATCCCTTTGGAAATTTTCTCATGCATTCATGATGATCCGGATTTTATGAGTAGAACGAAATTAATACAGATTACTAAAATATGCTTAACACAGAATAACAAAGATATAGTAAAACTAGTTTTCTATTCAATAAGGAAATAAGTTGAAACTATAAAATGCAGTGGAAAAAAAACTTGCTAGAATGGTGGTGGCTTATCTCTGAGAAGAGATGTGATGGCTATGATCATTCGCAAGAAGATGATTACAATGAGGCTTTGAAGGCCTTTTTAAAATAAACAGGAATGCCAAAAACCCTAGACATCCAAAAACCTAACCGTAGGAGGTGAAGTGCCAAAAGTCATGTGGGCCCCATTTGAGTAAGTTAATACATCAACTTCCTAGGGTCGTAACTTTTTCATATGATCTTCGTTTTAGGCACACGATAGCCCATTGGAAAGGTTTATCTGAGGACTACACATTTTTCTATTTTTGTGGCGAGCCCTCAAAACATTGTTTAGGGCCTCAAAACAACCCCGTAAGTTAAGGACCCAAAAACTAGAAAAAAAAACTGTCAAACTGGAAAACTGCCAAAATGAACTAGTTGGAATAGGTGGAAGGTGATCGAAATCCATTTGGATCACATGATACTAAAAGGAATTTTGGCATACATGAAGGTGCCCCATGGTGTTGTAAAGACTATCTTTTCATGATCATCAGGGTGTACCATGATTTGATTGTACCGAGAGAAACCATCCAGCATTGATATTTTTTGAGAAACAACCACCTTCTGTAGAATGTGATCCATCTTTGGCAGCAGGTAATTTTCCTTGAGAGATACCCTATTCAAACTCCAAAATTCCACACATAATCTGATCTCTCCACTTTTCTTCCTGACAAGTACCAGATTTTCCACTCACTTAGAAAATCTTAGAGACACTATGATCTTGGCTTCAAATAGCTTTTTTATCTCCTTTTCAATCAAAGGAAACAACAAAGGATTGATTCTTCTTAATTTCTTCTTGAAAGGTTTATGATCCTCTTTGATTGGAATCACTTGCTGAATCACCTCGGTATCATAAACCTTTAGATCTTCATAATTCCATGCAAAAACATCAGGAAATTATTTCATTAAATTGATATACCTTTGCTTGACCTCCGGGTTAAGTGTCTTGGATAGATTGATGATATTGGGATCTTCCCGGGTCCCAATGTTGCAATATTCAACATCTTCATCATTTGCAGTAATTTTAGGACTCCTGGCTACATCATTGTTGTCAAAGAGTTTTTCTAATGGGACCCGGCCTTTGGGAATGATGTTATTTTTCAGCTGCATTATATCCTTACCAACAATGTGATTCTTGAAATAGTCATAATTTGTGAACATAACTGCATCTTCTTCTTCACAACAATATTCCTCATTAATATTCAAATTTGCAAATTCACCATCCATCTTAAGGAAAATTTCCACTTGTTTGTCATCTTCGAAAACTTGCCATACTTAATATTATCAAGAACTGTTGGTTTGTTCTTGAACTCAATCTCATATCCTCTATTAGGAAAAACTGGAATTTTGAAAATTGAGGCTGAAGTAGCTAGAGCATCAACAATTTGATTCTACCCCCTTGGAATCATTGAGAGACTATATTCTGAAAATTCTTCTAGAATGTCAAGAACTATATTACTATATGCTCTTAATCTAGGATGCTTTGCTTGATATATACCCTTTACTTGATTTATAATCAACTCAGAGTCTCCATGTACAACTATCTTCTTGGCACCCATTTCTTTCAAAGTCTTCAATCCCAACACTAATGCCTCATATTCATCCATGTTATTTGTGTAATCAAAATCAAGCTTGGAAAAACAAAGTTTTTTGCTCAATCTAGGGGGGTTAATCCACACACCAGATCTTTCTCCTTCTCTACTAATAGCTCCATCAAATCTCATGTTCCACGTCTCATTTTTTGCACTATTTTTTTGATTTGAAATTTCCTTAATTTGTTGATCAGATTTGTCTTTGGTAGTGATATCAGTCTTTGGCATCTTCTCTTCAAAACTCAAATCATTAAAGAAAATAGAAGAACCAATCTCAGTTTCCACAAAATAAATGGGATGGTTGTTTGGCTAGGATTTGTTACTAACCATGTACTTGAGAAATAATTCCCTGTACAACCTCCTATCTTGACCAAAAACAAGGATAATGGCATATGACATATCCATTTGCAAAGTGCCTTTCAACTTTGCATCCCATGACCTAGATAAAAACATTCCAAGTTTAGGAGGGATATCAACAACCACCACATCCATGACTGTATTTTTTGCTAGAATTTGAGACAAAGATACCACCAGATCTTTGATTAGGCCCAAGCACTTTACCTTCCTTGAATCAAAGGAGAAAATATCCTTGTAAGGCCTTGTAATTTCCAGACCCAATTGGTCCATGACCACCTTGGGCATCATATTATGGGATGCTCCTGAATCTAACATAGCATTGTGCAAAGTCATATCATGAATCTTCAGACTAACATAAAAAGGAGGGACCTCATCAACATCACTACTCTCCTCTACATGTGGGCCAAACAAGATGTCAGGATGATCATCTTGTATATTTAAAGTATCAGAAGTTTCTTCCATATTGAGAATCTTAATGATATGATTTCTATATTCACTATTCTTTATCATCTCATTGAATGGAACAAAGATTTTAATTTGTCCATATTGCTTTCAAAGTTAAAGGAAGATGAGGTTTTTTCTACCTCTTTGATCACTGTCTCATTTCTTGATTCAGGTACTTTATTTGGAGGCTCTTCCTTCTTCTTTCCTTTCTCCAAAACATCCTTTGCAACATATTCCTTCTTAGGATGACTCAAAGAAGTTGTATTATATTGAGACTCTTTGGTGGGATTTCCCTTTTGACGATTTGCAGACACCTTTTTGCTTCGAATATTATATTGTTTTTGGAATTGCATGATGGAATTTTGCAGTCCTTTCTGGTAATCTTCCTTTTCCACTAATAACCTTTCATCATTATCCTGCATGAATAAATCATTTGCATCCATGAACTAATCATGTTCTTCTTGGGTCAAAAACACCTTTGTTTCATCACCATCACATCAATGGATATTTTATTCAAAAGTTTCATCAAAATTTTCATTTATATAATTATTTTGAAAAGGAGGTCTTATTTGTTGATCACCCTAGTTCCTCTGATCTCTTTGTCTAATTTGTGGAACTACTGGTCTCCTTTGATTTCTAGGTGGAACATCAGCCCGCTCTCTGGTGTTAGGCTTATTATCTAAATACATCATTTTGAGTTTCTCCATGGTCTTCATCATCAACTCAAACCTCTCTTCTGATGACTATGAGGTTGAAGGTTGCGTCTTATATTGGACCTTGTTTATGTCTCTGTCATAATTGTATTTGATCTTTCCTGAAGCCATTATATTTAATTTAACTTTTATTTCATCACTCATCATATCATATAGTGAATTGGATCTTATTTCCCTTAACAACAAAGAAAAATCACTTTCAAAGGAATCAATGTACCTAAGTTGAGCATCCCTAGGAGGAGGTTTTACTTCAGTAGGAATTGAGTTGTAAACTTTCATAAATCTAGCTGAAAAATCTTGTACTGTTTCATCAGGTGACCTTATCATGTTGTTGTATTGGGTTAGCAACTGAAGGGGTTTTTTTTTGTCACCCCACTTTGCAAGGAAACTTGTTTAAAAGGATTCAAAATATGAGATACTTGCTATTGGGAGAGCTCTAAACCATTTTCTAACTTCACCTACGAGACTTTGTGCAAACAACCTCATTTTTGCATCTTCATAATCTACTTCTTCTAGGTCCACAAAATCATTGAACCAGTCTAAGTGTTTTTGGGCTGACACATTGCCTTCAACATCATACAGTTTAATCCTTTGATTATATTCCTGGGGTAAATCATGTAACTAAGATGGTAGAATAAGGGGGGAAAACCTAGCTTCCATGGTTGCAGTAAGAACTTGAAGTGGCTGATTGTTCTGAGAAAGAATCACAACGGGTCTAATAGAGGCAACTAAAATTAAACCTTGGAACCTCTTCTCATCAAAGATAATTTCATTCAAACTTAATTCAAATCTAGTTCTAAACAGAGTTTGCTCAAATTTCAAATCAAAATCAAGGTCTTCAATGATTTTTACTCCATCTTTGGGCAAAGATAGATTTATGTCTAGACAAAAAATTGGGGTTATTGGCCTTTCTTTTCTTTTGTGTATGATTTTCTCAAGATTAGACACATGGATTATTGCTTATGGGTTTGGATTTCTTTTGGTATGAATTCTCTTGGGAGACAATATTTCCTGCTCAAACTACTTTATGCTACTGGTCTCTTTATAATGGAGTCGCCAGGGTAAATTTAATCTTAGCCAATAAGGTGTTTGATTCATTGTCACCCTTGGGAATCAAATTTGAAGCTTTAATTCGTTTTTTTCCCAGGGAATATTTCACTTTCATCCCCGACAAAGACGTTAGAATGTTAGCACTCTGTAAATTTGTTCAGATGGTAAAAAAAATGACAGAGGTAACCTAAAAACCACTTTAGAGTTGGGTACTAGCCTAATCAGCTCAGAGAGGTCTGTATCATGTCACTTGGTCTTTAAATGATGAGTTTTCTTTAGCAAATCGCTGGCTAGGTTTTGTTTCTTTGAATTTTTTTTTCTAATTTTGCTGGCAAGGAAGGGGAGGGACACTTAGGGCCATGGATTCAAAATTCTAAAAATGAATGGAATCACTGACTAGTTAGTAGAACTCTCTAGAGGATAAAGAATAAATAAGGCGATAAATCTAAGTTATAAATTGTAATTTGCAGAGTGTAAGAAGAAAGGAAAAACATATAATTGTATCAGAGAATTAAATAAATGAATTCTGACTTAGTTAGGAATAACTTAACATAGTTTAAATTGCTTAATCCAAGAGAATCACAGGATGGATTCTGGGCCTTTAACTATCCAATTTAAACAGAAGACAATGCAAATGAAATTAGAAATACAGGAAATACATACAAAGAGAGAAAACAAAACTCAGACCACCACCATTATAATATTTTCTTGGAAACTTCAATACATCTTCATGTGTATTCTATTCATCTTCAGAAAATTACATTCAGGTTCCAAATAGATAAAATCGTGCCCTTGCACTTCTTCCAAACTCTAATACATTTGGAACTCCTAATATTTATACAAGTTGAGTTCCTTTGGTTTGAAACCGATTACAATGATCAAAATGAAACGTTTCAGTTTTGAAACCATTTACAATGATTAAAATGAGACATTTCAGTTTGGGAACCGATTACAATGATTAGAAAGGAACATTTCTTGATCCAGATTCTGACTCCTCTGGCGCTTTAGTCCTGTTCTTCTCTGGTCTTCCACATGATCTGCCAGCTTTTGTGACATCTGGCCATCATCTACTAGACCATGGAAAATTGCTCTTTGCCTTACCCAGCCATACTATCTCCTTCCATTACAAGTCTGAAGGGATATCATAATCTAACATTTCCTTTATCAGAATCTCTAGGTCAATGCAGGAAGCATATGACATGACTAGTAGTCCAAGTTTGACTACTTTGAACTGATTCAAAATTTCAAAGTCTGTAATCATATGCTCCACTAATGTAGCTCCCTTCAGATTTTCCTCCAGGGTTTCGAACTTGGAGTGATCCATTATGGACTAAGTCAGGCGAGCATTGTACTCTTCTTGGTCATACATTTTTACCTTGCCATCCCAAAATGGTGGAAGTCCTTTGATAAACAAATATTCAAACAAATCCTTGAACTCCTGTACACTCTATCCGATATGTGTTGCCTTGGTTTGGACTGATTTCAACATATTATGTTTAGCAATAACCTTCCTGGCCCAGATAATCAATGTAGTTCTGTCTTTAACTCCGATAGTCTGAAGGGCTACAGTAGGAATGGAGTTGAGTAGATTTATGGTGTTTTGGGCCCATTATGATGGTTTCTTTGCTAAAGTTTCATTCACAACAGTGCACCTGCTTCTGGCTATCATGGATATACTATCTTTAGAATTAATGAAATTCAAATATACTCTGAACTTGGAAGCTTCAACGACTATAGAGTACCAGATGAGTGCTTGGCTCCCTGCAACATGCCTTTGCCTCTTAACCTCATCTTCAATTTATCTATCCTTTCCTGCAAGACTTCATTATCCTTTTGAAATTGAGCCATTCTTTCATCCTTTGCCTACATCTCCTACTTCAATTTCTCTATGCTTCCTTTTAGCCCTTTGATTTCTCCTTCTTTCAAGCTTACTTGTGACATAGCTTGGACTAGTCCTTCAGTGTTTGACCCAAGTTCTGTAATAGGAGCTGCAACTACAACTTTGTTTAACATTTATTTATTCTCTTGTGACCATTTCACCTTTTCTTGTTCTAGTTGCAACACCCTAGCTTTGTAGTCCAATGTCTCTTGATGAAGTGTTTCATTTTCCTGTTCTAGAGCAACCAATTCTGTTTTTTGTGAATGCTCTGTAGTAGACATTTTCAATTTCTTCTTCAAACTTTGAATTAGTTTGTCCTTCTCATCCAATGAGGATTTCAACCCTTGGGGGCCCTCAGACTCCAACCTCTTGACTCGAGTCTTCCAAGATCTGCTAGATGTTTTTTCCTACCTCAATTGTCCTTCCAATTTCTTTTCATAAGATGATAGTTTTGAATTCTTCAAGCTTAAAGTCAGATAATCAGAATACAACATATCATTGGTATGCTTATGGAATTTGACTTTTTCTGGAGCACTGATGTTGTCATATCTTATCTTTATCTCAAAGACTTTGTCTTCATCTGCAACTTCAATGTTAAAGGTTCTCTTTTCAACATCCCTTACTGTGAACATAGAATATTTATGCAGAGAAATATTTTCCACTTCAGGGACTAAATCCCTCATCTCAGAAAGAGCTATGTGTCCCTTCTCAACATACTGTTTTTCCAAATCTTATTTAGATTGATAAAATGCCTCATATTTTCTATCAAAGATATATTTCTTTCTACTAAAGTTTCTTGAGTTGCCTTCACTCTGGAGTTTTCTTTCCTTTTCAACCTCTACAGTGCGAGTACCACTTTCCACCATATCTAAGCTTACTTGTTCTCTGGGCTCTTCCTCTTCTAAATCCACTATCTCTAGAGACTGTGTAATCTTCATCCTCTTTGGGGTTGTTTGTTGGTCACTAATGCCCAGGGCCTCCGAACTGCTTCTCTTGATGTAGACAAGTCTTATATTAGGAAATCTGAATATCAATTTCTGAGAAGCTTGTTGTATTTGACTTTGTTGCAGGGTTGCCTCTACTTTCCATGTTTGAGTTGGTTGCAATATTTCTTCCATATCAACATAGACTTCTATATTTTCCAACTTATCAAAACCATCAACCCATTCATGCTCATAAGGGGCCTGTTTTTTCATCAAGCTTCTCTTGGATATGATTTAGTGTGGATCATATCCTCTTCCCTGTAGTTGTGAAAAACCAAACTCCTTGAGCTTTTCTTGAACTTGAGACAAGCATGATTTGGTTTTGACAATGAAGGGGCCAATGATAAAAGGGAACATGAGTTTGGAGGCTTTGTGTAACTTCAGGAAGTGATTTGTCTCAAATACAATTCTCTTCTTGATGAAGGGAAAAGACTCTAGGATTCAGAAAAATAGGCAATAGGTAAGGGGTTTCATGGCAACCATAAACCCAAATTACTGTTGAGTGCATGAATAGTACCCAATCCCCCACCTTGTTCTCTGGATTTGGTTGCAGATAGCTCCTCATGTCATCCAAAACTCTAGGTAGGATGGTATTGAAAATCAAACTGTAAACTCTGGACATGACTTTGTTGATGAATATAAGTAATGTAATTCTTTTACACTCAGTTGACACAAATGTTTCTTCAGGAAATTCCCTCTTGTTGGTTTCCAGGAAAATTTTCTCAACAGATATGTGTAGTATCTGAAATGTCTTAGAGAACGAAAATTCATTAGTTGTTTATAGATATTATCAGCTAGGAACTGATTGAAACTAATAAGGACTGACAGACCAGACTTTGACTTAAAAAAGGTCAAAAGGAAACTGAGCATGACTTATGTTGATTTTTCAATAGGCTAGGATTAAGCATGAAGTTCATTCCATTTTAGCATTTTACTTAAAACATAAACAATTTTGTTGCAACAACCAAGATCACAAGAAGAAACACCACACACAATTACACAAGAAGTATCCTGGGAAACCCTTATCAACAAGGGAATAAAACCCAATCAATCATTTTCTATATTCTTCAAGAGAAATACCTTCACCACCAAGAAAACCTAAGACATAAAAGGGTTCTCACAAACCCTAGAAAACTAGCTCCAAAGAGAGGTATGCACTTTTCCCAAGTAGATGTACTTGCTGAAATTTCCAAACTCACACAAAAGATATGATTCTTCAATGGGGAATTTACCTTTACTTATAATAGACTTGACCTATCAACAAAAGTGTCTATTGGCATAAAACGACCGACCTCTCTATCTCATAATATAATTAATATTAACCAGATTAATTATCTTTTACATTAATTATCAATTACATTAAGGTGGGGCTGACCTGTACCCTTTACGTTAGAATTAGGCTTACATGTAGGTCTAACTCTTGAAAAATATAGCAAGGGATATCATACACCCACTAGTGCTTAGCCACTAGGAGCACATCCATAGGGATGTCCATATCTCTAGCTCACTAAATTACACAGAAGAACCACTTCTTCACTAGTGCTCAACCACTAGGATCACGTTCACCCATGCACGTCCACTCAACAGATCTTCTTTCCCATTACATTAGACATGAAAGTCATATGGAGTTTCTCATTAAATCTCTTCTCAAAGGAGGCTAATACATCACCTTCATTTCTATCTCATGACGATGCACCCATTAATTTGGGATTTCACATGTTCACCTTGTGCTCAGCCATAGGCACGTCCAACTCTGCAGATCTCCTTTCTCGCTGCATTACACAGGAGAATCATCTGGATTTATTCTCAACTCTCTGTAAGGAGGTGTTGTAGGTGAATTCCCCTGTGGACAAGTGGATTCCCTCTTGGTCTCTAGACTCCTAAGGCCAAGACATAAAAGTTCTTAACATGGACATTGACTTCCTTTTAGATCTAATCAAGCTAATGAATGAAAGAGAAGGAGAAAGATATGTACCTTATTAGTGACGTTTGTCCTTGAAAAGTCTTGGCTGAGCTTTGATCCTGAGCTCCCATATAGGGCATGTAGGAAAAACAAAGATACAATGGTCTTCCTACTCTAGTGAGATTAGCTCAAATATAGATCCATCTACTGCAGACAAACTCATATGGAACAAGAACAAGTTTGAAAGAAGCAGGCCAAGCATTGAATATTAATGAGAACAAGTAAAGATACTTACAATCCTTTGAATGAAGGTGCAACAGCTTCTTCCAGTTCTCCTTGTCCAACCCCTTTTCTCAAGCAATCTCCATTGATTTCTTTGATGACATCTCACTCATGAGATCATAAGTTTGATGTAATTTTCAATCTCTATTTCCCCTTTCACCATGAGAAGGCCTCCTTATATAACCTTGCAGAGGTCCAACCACTTGAGAGATCTTTGGGATGAGTTGAGGATTCCTCTCCTTCAGTTGAGGATCTTCCCTAAGACCATGCCTTGACCATCGATTTGAATCCAACCACCTTCAGGAATTGAGGGATTCTTCCTTGATTTGCCTCAACAAACCCAAAATTTGCTAAAAAAAGGGTAGTGCTCCCCTAAAAGGGTGCACAGGGTGCTCAAATAGTCCCCCAAAGAGGCTCAGGGAGCGCCAACACTCCTTGACAGTGGGTAGGGGAGCGCTCCTCTCCAAAATCCATTTTTTAGTGGCTCTTTCAGTGGCAAAAGGTTTGTACTCCCTGTCAAGTGACTTATCTTCTTCAAAATAAGTCTTTTGGGTGTCTTAAGTGTTTTTGTGATGCTGTTAGAGGTATGACATAGGCAAGATAGCAATATGATTTTTTTGACACTTGAAACACTTGTAGTCAATATGTGACACTTGCAGACAAGATGTGACACTTACAACACTTGTAATGAAAACACTATCGAAGTGAGTAATTTTGAGGTGTAACATATTTCCCCCCAAAGTACGAAGTTTGAAGACGATGATGACTTAATTACTTTGTAGACTTTTTGAGCAAGGGTATGGACACAGAGAAACCGGAAAAAGTTGCACACAACCATCAAACAAATATTATGACATGTTTCAAAACCCAAGGCAGGCATACCTATGCTTGAGTGATAAATACTTTTTAGGTATGGCTGCCATAAAATACACTGCGGATCCATAATTATATTGACAAAATGGTATAGCCACTACAGATAAATTGTGGATCTATACTCCTATGACCCGAACTGATCGTAGCCATGAAGAATACACAGTGGATCTACGAGATGACAAGACATAGCCACGACCAATACAAAGTGGATCTATGTAATAGTATATGTGTCATAGTTCAAAAGAACTCCTTCGCAACTTGGGAAAAGTACATATAAGAGTGATAACTCAACCCAGGGTCTTCTTACCGATATTGATGTAGTACGAATCTAACCATGTGAATAGATGTCCTAATGTCAAACATGGTAGAAACCACTTGATTACCGGTCAATGATGTAAATTGTTAACAAGCACGAGGGAGATCACCATTGATGTTAATGATTCCCAAGGTACTCTAGTACATTCCAACAAATGTGAATGGATGAGCTGAAGTTGAACATCTCTGGAATCATCCGATCAGAGGTCAATGATGTAAACCCATTGTCGGACACGAGGAGGCCTGCCATTGAGGCATGCAAGTCCCAATGTACTAACTGGTTTCTAAGTCTAGTTCTTGGGTAATGTGATAAAGTCAACAGGAATAGACTCATCGAGGGAGGGCCTTGATGTATCCCCCATCAACGACACAAAAAAGACACAGAGATGTAATTGGTAGATCACATGAACATGGATTGACATGGGTATTGAAACAAGATATTTGTGTTGGTTGAATCTCGAGGCAGATACTTCCCTTGAACACTGAGGCACAACAAGAGAAACTTAACATGGACCAAAACACAATAATGTAGTGGATGCAGTGACTTTCGTCAGGTGACCCAAAGGAGTAAAAGAAACTTAGAGGATTGGCTCAGTGCAGAGGTTCAGTGGATTAAAATGTGTGCAAAGACAAAGTGTCATGTTCAAGGGCGACAGTAAGGGCTACTGGTAATGTTCTCAAAAAACTGCTTGGTTTTCTTCCTTCAATTTTCCCCCCATCCAGATAGATGAGTACCTCTTTTTAATTTAACGAGCTCGAGGAGGGTAACACATGCTCGATATGACTCACCTTTGGTAAGTCCCTCTTCCTTTGTTTAGCGAAATGGAAGAAGTAAGGGTTCGGTCCCGTATGGGCCCTTCAATGTATGATTGTTTAACGAGTCCAAAGAAGGTAAACTCAATGGTTTTTCATATTTAGAGAGTCTGAAAACAACTTAAAGTAGACTCCAATGTTGTCCTTTTTCGTAATGTTAGTCTTGCGAGGCAGAAAAAGAGATAAATTATCACTTGAAAGATGTCCTTTCAAACCTTTTAAAGAGTGGGAAAGGAAGCAATATCACTCGACAATCTTTTCATGTTTAGAGAGTCTGAAAAGAGCTCAAAGACGACTCCAAGGGGTTCCTTTTTTGTATATCCATGCGAGTCTGAAAAAGTGCTAAAAGTATACTCGGTTACATTCTCATGTTTTTTCGAGCAAGAGAAAGAACAAAGACTAAGCTCGGTATACCCCCAGCTTGAAAGCTGGGGAATTAACTCCAGAATGATCATCAAAGGCTAGAGACATGCCCTCCAAGATTCAAATCATTCACTAACTTTGAGGTTGTCACCAATTTCTCTACTAGATGGAGAAAAAGATAAGGGTGGATGAAATGAAGGTTCAAGAGAGGTGACTGTTTCATTTTTTAACGAGCTTGACATAGGAAAATAACTATGCTCAGGGCTCTGGGTTCAATCCCCAAATTGTTGTTTCATTTTTTAATGAGCTTTCTATAGAGAGGAAAACTATGCTCAAAGTTTTTGTTTCATTTTTTAACGAGCTTGCCACAGAGAAGAAAAATTTTCTCGTGACCTTTGTTTCATTTGTTAACAATCTTTCCACAGAGAAGATAAACTATGCTCTTGGAATCTCCTTGATCATGGCTTCCAAGAGAATAATGCTCTGGAAGGACACCATGTCAAGGAACAAAACTTGGTCATGGCTTCCAAGAGATCTTCGCTAGATGGAAGAAAATCACTTTGGAAGGAACACATGTCGAGGGTCGCGATAGGGGTAAGGAGATCAAGCTCCAATAACCCTACCGAAGAGATCACCATGTCAACTACCGGATCCAAATCATCGGAAGTTGAAGGCATGGGAGACGATGGAAAATCAACATCAAGAGGGGAGATAGAGTTTATATCTTCCTGAATTTCTTCATGAGGGGGAAGAAAAGAGGATCGATGATGGTTATCATCCTGAGGTAGCTCGTCAATGCTCAACATTTCGATACTAGATTCATCAGAGGGAAAAATTGGGGAAATGTAGTCGAGCGCAGACGACAAGGAACTTAACCATGATGGCATTGAATAATTGTTGGGTGCCCATAGATGTTGGTCATCCGAAGAGGGAGAAGTGGATTGGATAGCAACGTATGATGTTTCAGCTGGACTAAGTGGCACGACGTTACCTAGTGCATTGAATTCCAATGGACTAGGTACAATCCAAGGGTTAGATGATTCCAAAGATTGATAAGCCACGCTCAGAATCATATTGATGATGACAATATGATGTGTAGTCGGTGGAAGTGGTGTAGGGAAGGTACCCATAAGGATAGAATCTTTTAGCAAGACAACACCAACGCTTTCATACGTGATCTTGCGGTCTCCCAAGAAAGGAATGTTGTTAGTAGTGAGAGCTCGAGCATCGGTCGTGTAGAAATCTAATTGATCAACAGTGACAATTTTCCCCGATGAGGAAATTGTACACATCAAAAGACCGATGAGGCAACGACAGTCATATCATAAAACCAACTTCTTCCAACTAACAAGTTGTAATCGAGGGGAGCATCGACCACCTCGAGATCAACAGTGACAGTTTTTCCACCCAATTGGATGGGCAGGGACTATAAAAGCCCATGGGGATGAAAACCTCACCCATCGAATGAACGTAACATCATTGGGGATTTGTTAAGAGTGGGTGATTTTAAAACTTTCCAACATGATAAAGACATGACACAAGTTGAGACTCCCTCATCCAGAATAGTTCGGTGGATTTGTTGATTGTAAACAACAACATCAACTTGGAAAGCAAGTTGGTGGGAGATTCGAGATGTATAATTGTCCAAGTTAAACATGATATGGTTGGACGACTCATGATAAACATCGCCAGTAGTGGCCAAGAGAGTTCTACGTTGATTGGGGTAGTGTTGTAGAACTTCTAACACAGACATAGCACACGGTGCTTGAGCCAAATCTTCAACAATGTTGTAGTTCTGGGTGGCACGTGAACTAGGATTAAAGGTATATTTATAGATAGTTCTCTTAGGAGGGTGTAATATAGATTCAAAAGTAGGTTTCTCAATCTGAAGTGGTCCATACAGAGGATTAACCGATGGAGGACTAACAGAGGATGGTGATGGATCCAGTAAAGTACCGGTACCGTTGGTGACTTCTCCTTTGTCAGGGTTACCTGGTGTGTCATATGTCTTAGAGAGAGTGGTCAAATTAATCCCATTAAACATATAAATATGTCCACTCATCGAGGCTTCATCATGAGGATGGATAGAACTGCTCCTAGGAGAGGGGGTTTGAGCAACCATGGATTGCTACTGTGGAAAAGGCTGAGTAAGCACAATGAGTTGTGAATTTCCCTAGAAACGTTTGGCCACTTCATTGCTATGTGGACAGTCTTGAGTGTACTAATCATAACCACAAATGATACAGGAGAATTTCAGTTTCCGTTGTGGTTACTTTTCGGTAGAAGGTGTTTGAGCTTGATTTTTTGCTTGTTCATTTGATCTGAAAATATGGGGTTGAATTGTTATGCTATGCAAGCACCCTCTACTTCATAAAAATAAAACTTTACAGGACCTTGCTCCATGTTTTAAAATATGCAAGATAAAATTATGTGTTAAGTTCATGCTTCTTTTAAATGGTTATGTGTGAGGTCTTTGCAAGATTAAATATGTTATTTTCATAAATACATCAGCAAAAATATCTTGCAGCAAATAATAACCAGCAAACACTCACAACAAGAACAACATGATAAAGGAGTTCACCCCTCTCTGGGCTACATCTCCTTGAGCCTCCATCAATGGAATTGGCTCTCTGGGATTAATTTGTCAAAAAATATTTTACAAGCTGCTGCTCAACTCCAATGGAAATTATGACTGTACCATTGGGATCAGAATACATAAAATCCCCAAAAATGACTAATAAAACTCTAAAAACGGATCATGGCTCATCCGGGCATGACATCTTCTACATGTGGCCTTAAGCTTCCTTGAGATTCTCTTTGGAAAAAACACCTGTAAAAGTCTTCAAATGGATATGAAACCAATCCCAAAGTGTTCAGATCATATTAATTAGCCAAAAATGATTATTCAATCACAGAAAACAAACATAGGCTCATCTGAGCAAGACCTCAAACAATGAGGGCTTCAAGCTCCCTAGAGCTTCTTGAAACTTCAATGGTTAAAAACCTACAAAAGAATTCTTCAAATGGATTTGAAAATAGTTCCAATGGATTCAAAACATCCGAAAACCCCTAGTTGGGCTTTTACGGCACCTCATTCGGCCAAAAAATGAAGAAGATAGGCCTCTTGCCATTCTCTTCCTTCAAGCTTGTTGTCTCTGGTTCGCCAAAACGCACCTCTGTGTTCTCTAACCAAGAACACACTCCAAATTCATGCTAAAACCAACACACGTGCATAAACACAAAACCGTTCAAACTGTAGGACGGTTAGGGCTCGCCCAACCCCCAACCGCCAAAGCCTTGGGCATATGGGTAAGCACCCGAAACCATGGGCTAACCATTTTTTTAAAACCCCGTGTGCTCAGAGACAAGGTCACATGGGTTGACACATAAGACCGGGGGCTTAAATGTTTACATAAAACTATTCCCGCATGTGCAAATATTGAGGTCATATGGTATAAAAAGTGCGACCGGGGCCCCAGCCCGGACCCCCACGCCAACCCACACATAATTCAACTTTAAATATAAACAAACATATATGTTAAAGAAGAACCATCGCGTGGTATGTTGGTCGGGCAGACTTTGTTAAGGCTTTACATGGTGGGAGGAGGTCCGGGGTTCGATCCCCATGGACTCCATTATATTTTAAACAACCAACCAATTACAATGGTGCCACGTGGCACCACACCATTTGCTCAATAAATGCCATGTGTCACAATTTTATTTGATCACATCTGCCAATGAGTGAATTCCACATCATCTGTCACCTGAGCGTATGGCCTCTGCCACGTCAGCATCCGTACGGACTGTACGGACTGCACAGTTAGCACTCATTTTTTTTACCTATTTGGCGATTCGAATAGATCGTGATATCTCTCTCATCCGACGTCTGTTTGAACCCAAATGAGTTGCGTTGGGTTCGTGACAACAAGGGATACACACCCATTCGTTTTGAGGCAATTCTGAAAATGTTGATTTTTGAGCTAAATTTTGACCCCTGGTCCAGATTTTGATCATCATTGTTATTAGTATTTATTTATTTATTTATTGTCTTCTTCTTACCTCCAGATTGTTGTGAAGGGGAAGATTGAACTGCATTCACCTCGTAGATCTGAGTTTGGGGGGAGGGAGAGGGGAGTGTGGTTGATTGGGAAGTAGATTGAGTTTTGACAGAACCGATAGCACCATCTGCATGAGATGAGGATGATGTCTTGGATGGATCGGTATTAGCTCGAGAAACATTTAGAAGAAAATCATACAAATTACCAGATTGTGAATAAACTAAATCTAAGTACTGAGCCCAAGCAATGGTTTCTTCCTGAGTGACCCCACCACCCATAGCGACATCGCAAGCGATCAGGGGTAAAAGCGATTTAGTAAACCACTCCGCCAATAATATGTCAGGAATGATTACTTTGATCATCCGTCATCGTCGTCTCCACTCATGAATACGGTCATAGATATGTAAGGAGTCAGTTTGACGAAGGGAGGTCAAGAGTTCAGTACCCGTATCGTAGCGAATAGGTAGTTGAAAGTGAGTGAGGAAAGACATGGCAAGGGAGTTGAAATCATGGAAAGAATCACGTGGTAGTTCAATATACCACTTTGATGTTGAGCCCGTAAGTGTTCGCTGGAAAAGACGCAAACGTATAGAATCATCCATGAGGGAGTTTGATGAACACCACAAATGGAAAGTCATCACATGGTTATTTGGATCTTCTCCATATTTTCTGTCAAATTTTGGAATATCAGAAGGAAGTTTAGCTGGAATAACTGGCCAAACCGGTGAATGAAAAATAGGATCATTTGTTAACCGAGACAAGTCTGGGAGATCTAGAGTCGCAAGGAAAGGTAGTTACTGGTTAATCTGCGGATGATATTGGTGCGGCATAGGAACACCAATAGGACCATAAACTGGGTTAGGTGGATAGTTGTAACTAGTAGGTCCTCTTACATATGGTTGTTGCTAACTAGGATAAACAAGATTCGATGATGGCTGAGAAACATTTTCATAACCCGGTGGGTTCTGAGCATTATAAGCCCCATGATTTGTTTTCCCAGAAAGAGGATGAACATTGTACCCCTGAGGAGGGTAAGGAGTAAATCCTAGAGGTGGATACACATTAGACCCATGGGGAGGATAAGGTTGTTGTCCTTAAGGACTACAGGTGGTGTTTGGGATGCCGCCCCGATAAGATTGTCCATAAGATGGTCTGGAAGGAATAATATTTGGTACTCCTCCTTGTGGGTTATGATAAGAGTGCCCCCCAACATGGGGTTGGGTAAATGTGCCTCTAGAAGATACTCCCCAGGATTGTGAAGGATTTCCAGTAGATGAAGGTTTCCCCCCTGCCAGTGGTGGATGAACGACCGGGGTATGACTGGCAAAGGGAGGTTGCCCTCGAGGAAGAACATGAAAGGGGGTTGTCCCCTGGGAGGGGTAGGCCCACCATAGGATGGTGGTTTTCTAGGAGGGATAGGTCTACTATATGGTGGTTGCCCTCTAATCGGATGTATTTGGCTAGCAAGGGTCTGCATTCTCGGATGAAAAGATGTCCCAGCAAGATCATGTGGAACATGTGGAGCTGTAGAGTGAAAGTTTGTAAAAGTGGGGGTAGGGATCGAAGTGCCTTGGGAATGAGTAGAGGTGATGAGTCTAGCATTAGGATAGACTTGTGCTGATGCAACATTAGGGTTAATGACCTGATCGATGGGGTGATTCATTGTTTGACCATATGGCCCAGTTTCAACAGGAGGGTCATGAGGATTAAAGGGTTGTTGAAAGGATTCAAAATGCTCATATAGATCACGTCATGATGAAGTCCTCCATACAGAATGAGCATGCGTGGGATTTGTATCTACTGCAGTGGTAGGATGAACATGAGTCCTATACTCATCACCAAAGGTTGGTTCTGTGGATCCCATATATGTGTCGGTAAAAGTTCTCGCAGGTAACTGTGGGACCTCTTCATCTATGACGTTCCCAAGAGAGTCTAAACAAAGAAAAAGTGGTTTGAGAGGAATTGTTGACACAGACGTAGTGCGAGGAGTGGGATTCTCAATTGTAACCAACGCGCCTTCTGAATTGTCTAACGAAGGAGCAACCACTCCCAGCGTCAGATTGATTTTCTACCTCTCCACAGTAGTTACCTTTTGGAGGGTTAGGAGGTAAGGGTTGATAGCCTTCCGGAGGCATCCCTTGCATCCTACGCGATCGAAAAATACCTTTATTGTCTACAGGCTCAATTTTGGAGAATAATAGTACACGCTAAAAATCTAGGGCCAACTAACAAAAAGAAACAGCATACGCTAATAAAATCTAGGAATCAAAACCAAGCAAATAAAACTTCTCTGGATGATCGTACTAGTTGGTAATGAAATCTAACATCGCATGATCAAGTCAAGAAGGGGATAGGATATGGTGGAACAGTTACAATGGCGACCTGCTTAACAAAATTTCACCTTGGTGCAAGCTTCCACGCAATAATTGTGGATTTACCCTCCAAGGAGCCCGAGTGTACAATGAGACTTCCCTTCACCGTCACCTTGTGTAAGTACCTAAGGATTATGGAAACTAAGGACACCAACTCGCAGTCAGCCCTTGGGTGGGTACAGTCGACAGTCTGATATGAACGTATGGGAAGTATAACAAGTCTGAAATCAACTCGAGAGGCTCCCACACATAATCGTGGGTATAACTTCAAGTGACCCCCAATATACGATCCGACCACTACAAACAATTGAACCACGGAGGGATAATCTCCATAACTCTCCTAAATGCAACCTCATGTGTAACCCCTATGTGAGTGGGGTTCCCAGAAAGCCTATACGACAATTGGATTTGACTCTCCCTATCTCAGGATGTTAATGTTTGTTTTGAAAACTTTGGAGAGTTGTACTCACAGCCTAATCCAAAGTGATAATCCCAGTCTAATGTTGGTGGAATATCCTAAAAACAAAATGTTCTAGATAAATTTTAATTAGCGATGATTTTACGGCTGTTCTTTACTCAAAGGGTGTATGACAATGAAACTAATGGTATGATGACTCAATTCCCAAAAAATGCACAAGAAGATGATAAGCAGTCATTTATTTCGATGAATGGCTATTTAAGGGAAGTAGAAAAGTTGTTTTCGCTATCAAACACTAATATGCAATGTCCTCGATCAATTTGTTTCTCACTCAAATCCAAGGTAATGCTAAAAATTTCAGAAATGCCTACTAATATTCAAACCAATCACTAAAATATGTCCTTTTTCTTATATGTGAATGATAATAAGATGTAAGACTTCTAAATGTAAATCAGACTTCAGGATTAAACAATTAGAAGCAAACCTCACACAAAGCAAAAAATACCCTCTCGTCGTGAAATAGACAAGAAGGACAAAGATAACCAAATTTGCAAACAAGAACCAAAATACCTCAAACAAAAGAGAAATGTTGGAAAACTAACCTCAAAGATCAAATGAAAAGGACCACAGACCTTTGGATTTCCTCACAAAAGTTTCCACTCAGTTAGATAAAGGAGAAGAAAAAAACAAATTAACTCTAGGTCAGCAAAGACAAAGAGTGACTTCAAGGCAAGGAAAGAAAATGTCAAATTACCAAACAAGAGGAGATCAATACTTAGAAAACAGGGTGTTGAAGGCCAATACCATGATGGACTTAGAGTATGAGACCCTGAGGAAATTCCAAAACCAAGAAATAGCTTCAGAAGATGAAAAATCTGGAGAACTTCTCACAAAAATGGGGTAGCGCTCTAGTGTAAGGGACACTAGAGCATTCCAACGCTCTATGTAAGGCTAAAGGGGAGTTCTAGAGCTCTGACAACAACAGGGGGGGAGCGCTCTGCTCCAAAAACTCAGAAAAATGCCCAGAAACTCAAAAAATCAAATAAATTCAGTCAATCAGGGTGATCATGATGAAATAAAGAGGCAATCAAACAAATCTAAGAATCAAAATGACAATATGGAGAAGGTCAAATCAGTGGGAAAAGGGCCAAAACAATATTTGGGAATGGAAACAAAAATCAGAGCTCCTTCCCAGTGGAGTCGCCAATTTCTATTGTAGGTGAATCCCCCTGGGGACAAGTGGATTCCCTCTTGGTCTCTAGACTCCTAAGGCCAAGATAGAAAAGTGCTTAACATGGACACTGAATTCCTTTTAGATCTACTCAAGTTAATGAATGAAAGAGAAGGAGAAATATATGTACCTTATTAACGACGTTTGTCCTTGCAAAGTCTTGGTTGAGCTTCGATCCTGAGCTCCCTGATAGGTCTTGTAGGACAAACAAAGATACAATGGAATTCCTACTCTACTGAGATTAGCTCAAATATAGATCCATCTATTGCAGACAAACTCATATGTAACAAGAAAAAGTTTGAAAGAAACAAGTCAAGCATTGATTATTAATGAGAACAAGTAAAGATACTTGCAATCCTTTGAATGAAGGTGCAACATCTTCTTCCAGTTCTCCTTATCCAACCCATTTGCTCAAGTAATCTCCACTGATTTCTTTGATGACATCTCACTCATGAGATCATAAGTTTGATGTAATTCTCAATCTCTATTTCCCCTTTCACGATGAGAAGGCCTCCTTATATAACCTTGGAGAGGTCCAACCACTTGAGAGATATTTGGGATGATTTGAGGATTCCTCTCCTTCAATTGAGGATCTTCCCTAAGATGATGCCTTTACCATCTATTCGAATCCAACCACCTTCAAGAATTGAGGGATTCTTCCTTGATTTGCCTCAATAATCCCAAAATTTTCTAAAAAAAAGGGTAGCACTCCCCCAAAAGGATGCACAGGGTGCTCAAACACTCCCCCAAAGAGGCTCAGGGAGCGCCAACACTCCCTGACAGTGGGTAGGGGAGCACTCCTCTCCAAAATCCATTTTTTAGTGGTTCTTTCAGTGGAAAAAGGTTTGTACTCCCTGTCCAGTGACTTTTATTCTTCAAAACTAGTCTTTGGGGTGTCTTAACTGTTTTTGTGATGTCGTTAGAGGTACGACATAGGCAAGATGGTAGTATGATGTTTTTGACACATGGAACACTTGTAGTCAAGATGCGACACTTGCAAACAAGATGCGACACTTACAACACTTTTAATGACGACACTTGCGACACTATCGAAGTGAGTAATTTTGAGGTGTAACAGGAGGATGCCATCTCTACATTCCAGCTCTGTCTCAGATAGGAACCACACACCCCTCTCATGGGATCTCTCTTAGGTTTGTGTCTTGGATAATGTATCACACAACTGTAATCAACAACACTCCCCCTCAGCTAGGGAGGCATTATTCATCATACCAAGTCTCACGCGGATGTACTTTGAACTCTGTCTTGGTTGTAGTCATCAACATGCCATCTTAACTAGGGAGGTATCCTTCACCAAGATAATTTGGGGAAGATGTTTGCAATCTAATAATGGGTAGGAAGGTATTGCAAGTGTACTATTTTACTCTACATAATGTCTCTGATATAATGATATTTTATCTCAACATGTTTCGATCTATCATGAAACACTGGTTTCTCAAAGAGATTTACACACAGCTCTGGTTATCATCAAAGAATCCATCTCGTTATCAAGTAAATATGTCAGAATCTTATGGATTTTCATTTCTTCAAACACTCAATGATACATACTCTGCTTCTGTGGTTTTCAAGGCCACATATCTTTGTTTCCTGCTACACCAGGAAACCATGGAAAACTTCACAGTAAAACAACAATCAGATGTTCTCTTCCAGTCCACTATACTCTCTGCTCAATCTATATCTGCATATCCTGAAAGCTCAAGTTCACACTGGAGGCATATCTTAGGCCATATCCGACTGTGCCTCATATATATTTCAATACATGTTTTGTTGTTGTCTAGTGATTTTGTCTCGATTGACCCATGGAATGACTAAGTACATTAATTGCATAGCATGAATCACGTCTGGTGTTAACCAGATACATCAATGATCCAATTAGTTGTGGATCAATCTTGTTTGAATCATCATCAATATTTTTCTTCGAATCCATCACCATGGATTTGCATTCTGTCATACTAAACTTCTTTAATATTCCCACTATATATTTTCCTTGACTCGGGAAAATATCATCAGTCCTCTGTCATACTTCTTGTCCCAAGAAGTAGTGCATCATACTCAGATCCTTCATCTTGAAGTTAGAAGTCAAATCTTACTTGTATCCATCAACAAAGCTTTCTAAATAAGTCATCAAAATCAGGATCTCGTTACCAACACTATAATAATATAGGTTTGGATCAACAACACTCTTGCTGAAAACCCAAACTCG
>ML812220.1:87978-112968 GCA_009831015.1 Picea engelmannii
ATATATTGGTATTCTTTTGTTATGGAATATTTCCATGCCTATTCTCTTTTTGTTTCTCCAATACAAGGAGGCTCAGAATCAATGAAGTGGTTCATGACTGAAGGATAGCTCCAAAATCTCTTTTTATTTATTGGGATGTGCCTTGAGAGGCTTGTATGTTTCTTTGCCTCCTGCAAAGTGAGCCTAGGTAGGCCTTTTATGACCTACTGTAATATCTCTGAACATATCAACTGGAGAAACTGGATCGGCTAGAATAATGTTTGTCTCCCTCTAAACTACTGCAGGGGGAGAAGGTATTGTCTCACTGTCATGATCCATCTGAGATTATATGGATCTTTGAAAGGCTATATCTTCTTTAAGTACAACATATCTTCGTGTATCAATCTATCTCTCACTGGGGATGTTGATCTGGAATGTCTTCAAAGATTCACCGTTATCCCATAAATGTATCCTTTCTTCCTGAAGGGTCTAGCTTGGGCTTCTTCTCTTCGGGTACATGAAAATACACTGGGCAACCAAATATCCCGAAGTGTTCAATCTCAGGCTTCACTCCAATGAAGGATTCTTCAGGAGTTATGTTTTTCAAAGTCTGGTGAAGGCTCTTGTTCTAAACATATATTGTGTCATGCATGCTTATGTCCATAGAATCATAGAAATATTTTGATCATGCATTATTGCATTGGTTTCCTCAATGATGGTTCTATTCGTCCTCTTTCTCAAATAGTTTTGACTCCCTGTGAGTCAAGTGACCCCCTTTGAAGGATAAACATATTCCTTTGTTGTTAACCTGTCTAGAACAAGAAAAAAAGAGGAACCAAAACAATAATATTTCCTAAAGGAGAATAATGAGTACATCTCTAGAATCAAAACAATTTAAGGATTGTTGTCACAGATACAACACCTACTTGTAATGTAGAAAAATTTAGAAATATAGGTTTAGAGGAATGAAAATTACAACAAACAAACCTGGAGTCTTCACTTCTAGTGTGTTGTTCCTCTGAATGCACTGAGATACCTCTGGATCCATGACTTCATAAAAAGGTTTCTTCCTCTTCCAATTTCCCTCATGACAATGATACCAATAATATATATACAAGTGCATACTTGAGGGTGCTGATATGATTTCTCCGATGGAACCTGGTTGATCTCTATCCTCTTGACATATTCATGAAGAGGGTAGTCATAGTTTCCCCTTTTTGTATCACCCACAATAAGACTCCCTCTAAAGTATTGTCTTATGGGAACTTGAAGTTGCTTGATCCATCAAGCTTATATTCCATCATAGTTATGTTCATCATAATTTTATATTATTCACAAACACTTGTTAACTAGGCTAGAAAACCTAATAGCTAGGCTACGCTAGCACTTTTAGGTTTTGTTGGACTTATGAACACCAAAAATAATCCTTTGAAATATAGGAGAACACTAGTGAGTTGAAGATCTCCTTCAATGAGTTGCAAAAATCTTAATTCTAAAATTTCTGCAGAAATTAGTGAAACCCTAGGGCCAAAATCTCAAAATGATCAGAATTTCATTTTGAGAGTCTCTGGAGGTCCGGTGGAGGGGGATATACTATCCTATGAAAAAGTATCCCCAAAGTTCAAGTATTAAGGGATGAAACATCTCAGAAAGGAGAGCGATACAGATTTTCTGGAAACCCTAGGAGGGTCGTATGGTTCTGTAGAAAAGAGAGGAGACTGGTAGATTTTTGTGCAATGGGTTCTTCAATACCTATGCTCTGATTCCATGTTGATTTTTCAATAGGATAGGCTTAATCATGAAGTTCATTCCATTTTAGCATTTTACTTAAACCATAACCAATTTTGTTGCAACAACCAAGATCACAAGAAGAAACGCCATGCACAAGTACAAAAGAAGTATCCTAGGAAACCCTTCTCAACAAGGGAAGAAAACCTAGCCAATCATTTGTTATATTCTTCAAGATAAATACCTTCACCACCAATAAAACCTATCACACAAAAGGGTGCTCACAAAACCTAGAAAACTAGTGCCCAAGAGAGGTGTGCACTTTTCCCAAGTAGATGCACTTGCTGAAATTTCCAAACTCACACAAAAGATATGATTCCTCAATGGAGAATTTACCTTTACTTATATTAGACTTGACCTATCAACAAAAGTGTCTATTGGCACGAAAGGGATGACCTCTCTATCTCATAATATAATTAATGCTAACCAGATTAATTATATTTTACATTAATTATCAATTACATTAAGGTGGGGGTGACCTGTACCCTTTACGTTACAATTAGGGTTACATGCAGGTCTAACTCTTGAAAAATATAGCAAGGGATATCATACAACCAATAGTGCTCAGCCACTAGGTGCACTTCCATAGGGATGTCCATATTTATGGCTCATTGCATTACATAGAAGAAATACTTCTTCACTAGTGCTAAGCCACTATGATCACGTTCACATGTGCTCATCCACAACCACATCCACTCAACATATCTTCTTTCCCACTGCATTACACATGATATTCATCTAGATTTTCTCATCAACTATTTTCTCAGAGGAGGCTAATCTATCATCTTCATTTCCGTCTCATGACGATGCACCCAAAACTTTGGGATTTCACATGTTCACCTTGTGCTCAGCCACATGCACGTCCAACTCTGCAGATCTCCTTTCTTGTTGCATTACACAGGAGAATCATTTGTAGTTCTTCTCAACTCTCTATAAGGAGGAGGCTATCTCTATGTTCCAACTATGTATCAAATAGCAACCACACACCCCTCTCAGGGGCTCTCTCTCAGTTTTTGTCCTGGAGAATGTCTCATGCAACTGTAATCATCAAAAAATTCAACCACATATTTCTCATTGTCTAGACCTAAAACTTGAATCAATAGGGAGAAAACCCATTGGACTTCAATAACCATTATATTCACATTCATCAGCAAAGACATGCCCACTAAAAAATGTTTAGATTTGATAATCATTTGTAAAAAGAGGTCTCAAACCTATGATGGACATTATCTATATACCCTAATCAACGTTTCTTCATTGAACGGTTCAGAAATTGTGGAAAAAGACTCTGGTATATTGAGGGATTCTCGAATTGACAGAATCTCTACCCTACACAAAACCTTAGACACTCGTTTATTCACAATGACTCTTTCTTCATGGGAATAATGTTTGGTGCACCAATCTATACATTCAGGAAACATCAAAGTGGTTTCGACAACATAAGGGACTATGGTGGCCTGGACTGCTTCGAGGAACGGTATACATCTTCCTACTTTATCGAACAGGTTGCTCCTGGACACAGAGATAGGAGCAATAGTGATTTTGGTATTAAAAAAAAATTGAATCTCTGTCAATTAGGGCTTCTTCATTTTCCACAGGATCTTGTTCTATTACTGAGGTTATGATGGGATCCATGGTCGTGATGAAAAATACCTAGAAACGAGTGGAAATGACATGCAATTTGTGTAGTACTTTTGAGTTGTAGGTGAAATATGGTGGTCGTGCCAAGGTTTTAATGGTCCAACATTCAAAATACGATAAAACAAATGGCAAACCACCCTTTTGTACTTTTCCGCTTTTCAGGGGGATGAGAAAGTAGTTTGAGGCAACCCTCTTTTCATCTCAAAATGCACTTGGTGGTGCTACATAACCCCAAATGAAAACCATGTTTTAAATTTTGGTCTCGCTTTCCAAAATTAACTCTCACTCAATGTCTCCCCCCAAAATAATTCTTGGTCATTGATCTCAAGACCTCATGATCCGCGATGTGTCGGGCCCAATCAACTCAATGTTCCTACCAAATTTAGCCCTTCTCGGGCATATTTAGCCCCTTTCCTAGTTTATCAAGCTTCCAAACCTGTTTAGCATCCCGCTAGATCCTGAAATCTTGATTTCACATAATAAAAAATTAATGGTGACTAACATCTTGGAGGTACTAACCTTGCAGCATAGTTTGGCGGGTAAAAATCTTTTGTCATCGTCTGTGTTATGATTGAGTTATTAGTGATAGTGATGATGTATTTGATTCTTGTTGTGTAATTATGTAGGTGAGAATAGTATGAGTACTAGTAATGTATGTTATTATGGCATATCAATTGTGGTAACTGTTGTTGCTTTAAAAATAAAAATAAAAATTTACCACTACCGTACTCACTTACTTTAATGTCGTAACAGAGAGGAAATTACATATGGTATCAGAGAGGGTTCAACCCTACGACATTGGACCATTGTGCCTTCCACTATGATAGTAAATGATTAATGGTGTATCATTAATTTATTTTGAAATTTTCCATGCAGGTAATCATGGTTAGAGAATGCAGGGGAAGTAGATGCCATGGCGTGAGAAGAAGAGGTATGCCTCCTCTGCTTGTATCCACGTCAGAGGGGTCTAACCCCAAGGAGGCGAGAAAATTACTGAGTACGAGTAGGTTGTTGTGGAAGATGTGGTAGGTATGATGATATCCTTCTAGAGGATGTCAAAGGCATTGATAAACTGCCTGGATCGAGATGAGGGCAGAGCGTCTATTCCCAATGAGGGTTCACAACATGCACCAGCTGGTAGTAGAAATATACACATGTAACTAGAGAAGGTGAAGTTTCCCAAGTTCTGGGGTGCCAGAGATGGCTTAGCCATTGACGCATGGTTGGAGAACATGGCAATGTGCTTCGCACTTCGTGATTACACCTCCAACATGAAGGTTTCCATGGCATTCTTCCAAATTAAAGGGAGTTCTCTACTTTGGTGGAAGACACTCATACCTCAACTAAACATGGTCATTGAAGATGTGTCCTGGGAATTTTTCAAGGAACGATTCCGGGAGAGGTACTTGTCGAAAGAATTTATTTAGCGTCAACGTAATGAGTTCAATGCCTTACGATAGGGTAGTCATATGGTGCCAGAGTATGAGTCCAGGTTCATGGAGCTACTTAGGTATGCTCCACATCTAAAAACATAGAAGTTAAAGGTCAATAAGTTTTTGTTCAACCTTAACTTCAACATTCATGCAAAGGTGAGGATCTTAATGCCTCAAACATTGCATGATGCAGTTCAGAAGGCCCTCATAGCTAAGGAAGAGTTGAACAATGGGGCTTAGGGTAGGACTCCTTCTATACTAACTGGATAGACAACATCAAGAGTGCAACAA
Organism: Picea engelmannii; assembly: GCA_009831015.1. Classification (NCBI taxonomy): domain Eukaryota; kingdom Viridiplantae; phylum Streptophyta; class Pinopsida; order Pinales; family Pinaceae; genus Picea; species Picea engelmannii. The sequence continues at coordinate 93,111 of ML812220.1, forward strand.
CATTAGACACCAGTGATACAGACTTCTAGGCATCGAGATACACCCAAAGGACCTATGTTATCGACACTATGATGAAAAAATCCTCAGTAGAGGACTCCTTAGAAAGCACCACAACAAAAACAACAATATCATTCGTAGCAACAACAACATTTTAGGCATGTTCAACAGAACATACCAGGCTCATAGACTGTTAGGCCAACAACTTCTACTTCAGGGACTAGGAGCACTGGAATGAAGGTTGTATGGTGGACATGTGGAGAGCGACATTACCAACGAGACTATCCAATTGAGAAGGAATGAGCGGTCAGATCATCAAGACCCACTACAGTTGGATATTTGGGAAAGGCCCATAGGATACATGCAACGATGAATAACAATCGGGTCGAGCATGAGTACACTGTACTCGAGACATCATTTACGATCGCTAATCAAATTTTTGGTACTTTGATAGATCCAGGTGCTATAGAGAGCTTTATTTCTATTGCAATGCTAAGAGAATTAAGGTAAAAGTAGTTGAGAAAGACTAGTTCATATATGTAGAAATGGCATTGGGAGAAAAACATAAGGTTGGAGGAAAGGTTATGGACTGTAGCATTAATTCGCATGAATTTGTAATGAATTCCAACCTATACATCAAAATATTAAGATCTTATGACATAGTGGTAGGCATGGAATGGTTGGAATCGCATGATGTGATACTTAACTATAAGACGAAACAATTAAGTTTGATGAATGATTTGGTTCAGAGTAGAGTAATTGTAGGAAGGAACCAGGGAGTGTCAATGAGTTTAATTTCTTCCCTACAATTGCATAAGAGTGTGCGCAAGGGATGTAAGTTATATCCAATCTTAGCGCTAAATGAAAAGGGAGAGGACGAAGGACTAGAAAAACTTCTTGTAATATCAGATTTTGTAGATGTATTTCCAGAGGAGATACCAGGTTTACCTCTAGTAAGAGAATTAGAGCTTACAATAGATCTAAAACCTAGAACATAACCAATTGTTAGAACTCCATACCAGATGTCGACATCGGAATTGCAGGAGTTGAAAATACAATTGAAGGAATTATTGGACTTAGGACTTATACGTCCAAGCGTATCGTCGTGGGGTGCACCAATTATTTTTTTAAAGAAGAAGGATGGATCATGGAGATATTGTACTAACTATCGTCAATTGAACAAAGCGACGATCAAGAACCAATATCCATTTCCAAGGATTGACAATTTATTTGATCAGATGAAGGGAGAAACTACATTTTCTAAGATCGACTTCAGATCAGGTATCAATAGTTACATATTAAGGAATAATATATCCCTAAGATCGCATTTAAGACAATATTCAGACACTATGATTTCATTTTTTTACCATTTGGACTGATGAATTCCCCGGTAGTGTTCATGAGATTGATGAATAGGGTATTCTGTGAATAATTAGACAAGTTTGTTCAAGTATTCATTGACGATATATTGATTTATTCTCGGATGAGAGAAGAGCATGACAAAAAATTGATATTGGTTTTACAATGTTTGAGATAAAACAAGTTGTACAAGAAACTGTCAAGGTGTTCTTTTTACCAGAAGTAGATTCATTACTTGTGACATATTATATTTGGAGAAGGTATCGTTGTGGATCCAGTGAAAGTAGAGTTGATTATGGAATGGATAGAACTAAAAAACGTATAAGAGGTACGTATATTTATGGATTTAGTAGTATATTACCGATGATTCATCGAAGGCTTCTCAAAGATAACAAATCCGATCACAAAATTACAATAGAAAAACAAGAAATTTGTATGTTATGAGAAATGTGCACAAGCATTTTAGAAAATTAAAGAGTTGTTGACAACAACACCAATACTGAAGGTCCATGACATGGACAAGGATTTCTTGGTATGCATGGATGCAGCCAATGAAAGTCTAGGCGGATTTTTGATGCAAGACGGTCGAGCGATCACTTACATTTCAAAGAAATTAAGAAGGCATGAAGAGAATTACACAATGCACAACTTGGAGTTATTAGAAATTGTATATTCCTTACGAGTATGGAGACATTATTTGATTGGATGAAAATTTGAATTAAAGAGAGATCATTGTGGATTGCAACATCTTTTTACGTAGAGTGACCTGAACAAGTGACATAGGCATTGGTCAGAACTACTTAGCGAATATGACTTTGAGATTACTTACATTAAAGGAATGGTGAACAAAGTAGAAAATGAGTTGAGTCGGAGACCACACATATTCTCAGTAATACCTCTTAAGACGAATCTTCGACAAAATATTCTGAATTTATAAATAGATGATGAATGGTACAAAGAAGTTAAGGATAATATTGGATAAAATACAATCATGTTACCTAATTTTGAAGGTTATTCATTGGACATCGAGGAATTTTTGAGATATAATGGAAGAATTTATGTACCACCTAAAGACGAATTAAAAAGTTTGATCTTAAGCGAAGCTCATCAAGTGATGTATATGGCTCATTCGGGAGTCATGAAGATGAAGGAAAACCTTAAGCTTTTATTCTTCTGGAAAGCAATGAAAGAGGACATAGTTAACTATGTGGTGAGATGTATAGAATGTTAGCAAGTGAAGGTTGAACATAGACATCTATTAGGATTGTTACAAACACACACTATACCTGAATCGAAATGGGAGGTCATTTCGATGGATTTTATTTTTGGATTGCCACTGAAGATAGGGAGACATGATTCGTGGTAGTTGACACTCTGATGAAAAGTGCACACTTTATTCCAGTGTGTACAATGTATCAGGCGCCAGATATAGCCAACATTTTTGTTAGCGATATTGTGAGGTTACATGGAGTACCAAGAAATATCATATATGATTGTGGATCGGTGTTTATAGGACGATTTTGGACTAGTTTCCAAGAAGCCTTAGGAGTGAAACTAAGTTTTAGTACAATGTATCACCCAAAGACAGACGGACAGACAGAAAGGATGAACCATATTTTTGAGGATATGTTACGTATGTATGTAATGGATCAACAAAAGCGTTGGGAATACTTCTTTCCATTGGTAGAATTTGCATACAACAAAAACTACTAGAGTATGATTAAGATGGAAATGTTTGAGTTTCTTTACGGGAGACTGTTTCTGATGTCGTTGCATTGGGATCAAATTGAGGATAGGGTCCTGGTGGGACCAAAAGTGATCCAAGAAATGGAATAACAATTGAAATCAATAAGACAAAGGATTAAAGAAGTGAAGTATTGAAATAAGGTTTATGCAGATGCGCATCATGTTGATCCCAATTGTGAGGTTGGCGATAGGGTTTTCTTGTGGGTAAAACTGCATAAGAGTTCGATTAAGTGTGGAAAGGGTTCCAAAATATCTCCTAGGTTTGTGGGACCTTTTCAGGTTGTGGAAAAGAAGGGACCCATGGCTTATCGACTAGACTTGCTTGATTCTTTGAGGCATATGCACGATGTATTTCATGTATCTATTTTACGACATTATATTAGTGACCTGTTGTTGGGGTGAGAAAAAGGTATAAATATTCTCCTTGTTACTTTGGTTTGTGATATATTCTTTGTTGACTTTTCTATTAATTCGAAGTAATTAGGGAAGAAAATGGTTAAAAATCCTTTAGGAAATATTATTGAACGATATTAGATATTTATGAACTTTGGTTTGAATTGTTTTGATTTATGTAGAAATGGACAATTGATGTTAACTAAAGATAATTAATAAGATCATGGAGATGCACAATACATTGAAGATCGAAGAAATCATGCACAAAGCAGTTCAGGAGAAGATTGACTTTTTATCTTGCAATCTTCATAAATAGTAAAATCAATCTTCAAGATCTCTCGATCCTTAGGATAGCTTAATTTACTTATCTCATTGTAATATATAAAGAATAGTGAACGATAGAGAGATAACCAAGAATTCAGATCTCTTAAAGTGTTGACACTTTGTACAACAATACCATTGTAAATGATTTATCAATTATGGAATTAATGGAAGCTTCAAGCGTTTTGATCATTTTTGCGTACTGAGTTTTTTGTAGCACTATCTTCTGAAAACCGTGGGCCCAGTCAATAGGAGTTATTGTCTCATCTGTAATCTTATCAATTTTGTTATAGTTTTGTGATTTGAATTTCCTTTCAACAGTTAATTTAGACTCGTTAATGTGTTGATTCTTTTATGAATTAGTTATGTTGTTCCATTTGTAGAGAGTAGATGTTCCATTTGGAGATTATCGATTGTTGTCCCATTTCTATTTGCTTCCAATTTATCGCTTGTGAATTCCTTTCACTTAAATTTGCATTTGTTGTTCCTTTCGTTAAATTTGCATTTGTTGTTCCTTTTGTTTAATTCGCATTTGTAGTTCCTTCTTAAATAGTCAGTAAATCGATGTTCCTTTCCAGTAGATTAATTAATCATTGAGATATTGATTCATTAAGTGTTTTCATAGACTAAATTGTTGTTTCTTAGATAGATGAATGAATTCAGTAAAGTGATTGATGCTTTGATTCATGGTGTGTTATTGTTCAAACTATACTTATGTTGATTGAGTTATTAGTTTTAGATTTTTTAGTTAATGTGTGAAGAACTTGATTATAACAGTAATTTAGATAGACTCAGATTTGTTGTAACTGAATTATCTACATGATTTAAACCTCTATGACTATCTTCATAGACTTTTCTGACATTCTTGAGAGAAAAGATGAATCCCCAGTTGATGAAATTAATGTCGAACTAAGTTTGTTTTTAGGAAATCTTAAGAGCCCAACATTTTGGTGCCATTTCCAGGGAGAATGTCAAAGATAGTATAGGTTGCGTCTGTGAAGGATGAGGTATTGAAAACATAAGGTAAGAACCTACGTAGGCAACAAGTAAAATGCTTGTGCCAACACCCACCTTCAACTAATGCATAGAGGTTATATAGGTGCATAGAATTTGTGTCAGTGTGTATGAATAAGAAGAAAGAACCTAAAAAACAAAAACCCTTACCAAAAACTACAAAATACCAGGTCCTGGTGCCCCCCTAGAAGGATCACTATTATAGACAAAATCATCTGAAAAGTTGAATCTCAAGCCTCGGTTGGACCTCAAAAAGGTTCTACCCGAGTCCCTCAAGCAACAAATTCACCAACTACAACTCATGTTGAGGTTCATAGCAGAGCTAAAGTAACTGAACATAGATTTCAAAATATACATACTCCATTTTTCAGTCCTTTAGGCGAGGGAAATTCTTGTAATTTGAGAGAAGGAGAAGGGGAGACCAGTGGAATTGTTGATGCAAACCCGCCATCACCTAAACCTAGATCTCCTATGATTCTGGAAGGTGAAGGAACACCTAAAATACAAGACATAGGAAGCACAGCAAAATTTCCTAAGGGACCAAGTAATCAACCACCCCGAGTAGAACACCTAGACCAAGAAATCCCTGAAAACTATTGGCACATTTTTGACCAAATCGCACAGCAAAATTAGCCGCGAACCCAGAATTATACTTTGGAATATCCAATAGTTGATCCAGCTGCTAATGCCCCAATGAAAGCCATTCCACTACAGAATCTTCCAACTTTCAATGGTATGATCTCAGAGGACCTTGACGCATTCCTATTTGAATTTGATGTCATGTGTAGAGGTTATGATTATACCTTTGAACCCAAAAAACTAAAACTATTTCCCTCCATCCTGAAAGGAGAAGCTTTACGATGGTTTATGGGACTAGGAGGAGGAAATACAAACTCATGGGATGAAATGAAACAAGATTTTCTTACGAAATATCAAGACTACTCGAGAATCACAGATTTGAAGGATGAAATCTTTAAAATGATTGCAAAAGAAAATGAAACACTAGAAGAATATGTTGAAAGATTTCAATATAACCTGCAGAGATCACCTTATGGTACAATACCAGGTGAGGTACTTAAATCCACTCTAATAAAAGGTATGAAGGATGAATGGGTAGAGACGTTAAATTTGACGGGAAAATGTGATATTTATCAAGAAACATAAGACAAAATTGTCCAATTTTGTATGAGGTGTTCACGCGGTAGTACATGAACCAGATTGGGAATATGAGCCCCTATCACCAGAAGTAGCAACATCACTTGTGGGAGCGTCACTTGGGCATAAATTAGTAATCTTTTAGAAAATTTTAAAACTGACATTTTGGGTACTCTGACTACACAATTAGATGTTCTGCAGGCTAAACAGAAACAAGCGAAAGCATAACAGTCATTGGATATATTTTTTCCACAGTGCAGGAGGAAACATGGTTCAAGGGAGTGTCCCTTGGACATGGATCGGACCTGTGCTATCTATGCCAAAGACCATGCAACAGAAAAATTTCCATCACTCCCAGGACTAAAAGTTATCTTTAAAGAAGCAGAAGAGGAAACAAAATCAGTATATATGATGGCTCAGCATTGCCAATGGAAGGATCTCCCTCCAAGTATGCTACAAGACCCTTCTTCTTTATTTTCTGGACAATATAATTAGCAACATAATCCTGGAAACACATGGTAGGGCCAACCATTTTCTAACCCCACCTAGAAGTCCCAACAATATCTTGTTGCAGCCTGGACAAAACAACCGTTTTCTAATCCTACTTGGCCTAACTTGCAATACTCTACCCCATTTTGGTAGAATTCAAATAATAACCCCTATCCTTCACAATGGACTAGGACAGCTACACAAGCCCCCAATTGGACTAAAAACTGGCAGCACCCCATGGGACTAACCAATCAACCTATGGGAATGATACATCAATCTCAACCCACCTTCAATTACCCCAGAATCCTCAAACTCAAATGCACCCTCAACTACCAACTCAAACCAACCTGAATCTTAACAACAGACCAGTCCAACTCGTGCAAACTATTGAAAATTTAGAATGTGGAACAAACTCTGTCGGGTGCAATGAACTTCGGTTAAGATCAGGGCATGTAATTTCTCATGAGGAAATAAACATTCATCAAGAACAGGAGAATGAGAATGATAGACAACCAATAATAAAACCATCAACTGTGGTCATAACAAAAGAAACAAAACAGGAGGAAAACACAGTCGAGCAACAAAATTCTGATAAAGAAGTAATTTCTCCTCCCTCATTTCCTGAAAGGATAATGATAGAAAAACTAGTCGTATATCCTAACTTTGATATCATCGGGGAACTAAAGAATCTATGTGTTAAGATTCCATTCCTACGGGATTTACAAGATATTCATATTTATGAAAAAACAATTAAAGAATTATGTGGGAAGAATCCTAGAAGAAAAACTAAGAATCCATCAACTGTCCACGTGGTAGGAACTTTGTCTAGTCTTATTCTAGGAAAGTGGGAGCCAGTCAAATACACAAACCCAGGGAATCTCGTGGTAACGGTTCAGATACAGGGTTGTTTTTTTCCAAATACATTGATGGATTTGGGGGCAACCATCAATATTATCACCACCGAGAACTGTAATGTCCTGGGTATCACCTCCTTCGAACCTACTTCAACTATGTTAGAACTGGTTGATAGATTGTTGGTTAAACTAGTCGGCACATTACAAGACATAGCAATCTCGGTTGACTCTTGGGAATACCTAGGTGATTTCCTAGTTATCAACCCAAGAAGTAGACTCGATGGACACTTGTTAATATTGAGATGACCATGGCTAGCAAGGACAGATGCATACATAGTATGTCACACAAGCAACATGACAATTTATAGAGGAAGTGATATAAAGAACCTTATCTTGTATCCTCCAGCTAAACCAAGTCTTCCTGTCATACATCAACAATTGAAACCACCTATATATCCAGAAGAAAACCTACAATCTCCTCTCACACTAGAAGAAGCTCTTAGGCTCAAAAACCAACTAGAAGATGATGTGATCAGTAGCTTCATTAACAACCCAAATGTTATAGGAAACCCAACATGTCAAATGATAAAAGTTGTTTTAGATCATGAAGCACAGGGAGATCCTTTGGAAGAATTAATGGAGCAACATATTCACACTACTGTTGTCCACAAAAAAATTACAGTTGAAATCACACCAGGAATATTTTTGAATATTAATGCCAATTTGAATGAACAACAACAACAAAAATTGATTTAGATCCTTTCGAAATAACAACATGTTTTTTCTTGGGAGTATCCCGACATGAAGGGAATTGATCCCCAACTGTGTATACATCATATCTATATTGAAAAATATGCCTGACCCATCCGACAGCCCCAACGAAGATTAAACCCTCATCTCAAGGACGTTGTTAAATAAGAATTACATAAACGATTGGATGTAGATTTCATATATCCTATTTCAGATAGCCGATGGATCTCTCTGCTAGTAATCATCCCAAAAAAGAATGGTAAGTGGTGAATCTATGTATACTACAGAGAACCCAATAAACCTACCTAGAAGGACCATTTTCCTCTACCTTTTATGGATCAGGTCCTTGATACTTTAGTAGGGAAGCAATTTTTCTCCTTCCTAGATGGGTTTAGTGGTTATAATAAGATACAGATTGCTGCAGAAGACCAGGATAAAACTACATTTACATGTCCTTGGGGTACCTTCGCATATCAATTATTTCCCTTTGGATTATGTAATGATCCAGCTACATTCTAGAGAGTTATTTTAAACATATTTTATGATTTAATAATGAAGGACTTGAAGTTTACATAGACGATTTTACCCCTTATGTCACTTACTTTGATCAAGATTTAAGCAATCTAGAGACGGTACTGGAATGATGCATTGCTACTAGGCTATGTTTGAGTCATGAGAAATGTCATATGATGATGATTGAAGGTGTGGTACTAGGACACTGTGTTTCTATAGATGGCATCAAGGTAGACCCAACAAAAATAGAGGTAATCCTTAATTTGCCTACACCTCGTACACAAACTAAGGTACATAGTTTCTTTGGATGTGCGGGATATTATCGCAGATTCATAGAAAATTTTTAAGAATAGTTGCAACTTTACATTATTTAACTGGTAATGTGGAATTTCAGTGGTCTAATAAGTGTGATGTTTCATTTGCAGATCTGAAAAGGTTAGTTTCAACAACACCGGTGCAGAGAGGACCAAACTTGAAATTACCATTTCACATCTCTTTAGATGCATTGGATATCTCTATAGGCATTGTCCTTGGACAGGAAAAAGACAAGACACTTACGTTATTTATTTTATTAGGAAAAATATTACTCCAGCCGAATTAAATTACACAGTAACAGGAAAAGAAGTTTTAGCCGTTATACATGCTATTAATAAATTTCAACACTATATAATAGGCTATCCATTGATTCTATATACTAATCACTTTGTTATTAGATATTTAGCCAACAAACAAATTACTAATGGTCAGGTTACTCGGTGGTTGTTTTTGTTGTAGGAATTCAACATCACCATTAAGGATCAGTCGGGAAGAGAGAATCTGGTCGCAAATTTCTTGTCTCATGTACCCAAAATAGATAACTCTTTGATTGTCGAAGATGAATTTCCAAATGAACACTTGTTCATTGTGAATATTAAGATTCTTTGGTACACAGATGTGGTGAATAATCTGGCAGTTGGGAAATTGCTAGCACACCTGTCATCAAGAGAAAGGAAATTGATTATTCAACGTAGTCCATGATTCATCTGGATTGGTGGATATCTTTTCCACACAGGGTTTGATCTTCAGATCTGAAGATGTATTAGAGACAATGAAATTTACGATATCTTGAAGGTGGGTCATGATGAGCCCTGTGGTGGAGATTTTGCAGATCGCAGAACTAGGAATAAGGTTTTACAGATGGGATATTATTGGCCCTCAATATTCAAAGATGCAAAGAAGTATGTCCAGGCCTGTGACAGCTGCTAGAGGATGGGTCGATCAGGCCAAGCTGATGAAATTCCCCTGCAACCAAAAGTGGTGATGGAACCTTTTGAGAGATGGGCACTCGATTTTGTTGGCCCCTTTAACCCAAAATCAAACCAAAATACTTATATACTAGTTGCAAAAGACTATATGACCAAATGGGTAGAAGAAGTGGCCTTTCTAAACACAACTGATGAAGCAATCATTAAGTTTCTCTTTGAACTATTTGTATGCTATGGATTAACTAGGGAAGTAATCATGGATGGAGGGTCGCAATTTACAACACATAAAATATCAGCCACTCTGTGCAATTATCACATTAAACATAGGATTACCTCCCCATACTACCCACAGGAAAATGGAAAAGTGGAAAGTACCAATAAAGTCTTGGAGGAAATCTTGACAAAAATAGTCTCAACAAACCATTAAAATTGGGCATTCGAGATTCCAAATTCCTTATGGGCCTATCGCACAACATGGCGTAACACTACTGGATACTCTCCTTATCACCTAGTCTTTGGCAAAGAGCCTATCTTTCCAATTGAATTTGAGATCAAGACTCTAAGAATGCCCTAGGAAATTGGACTGGATCTTATGAAAGCACACATGCAACGCTTACAACATCTCAATGATTTATATGAAGCATGTGTGTTCGCCCTTCAACAGACAACTGTTATTCAGTAGTAGAGAGCTAGCTGGCACGACAAGCATATCAAGAAGAAATCCTTCCAGAAAGTTGATTGGATGTGTTAGGGACCTAACCCCTCACATATATAGAACAATATATTCAGATGTAATAAAGGTCAATATTAATAAGGCCTTGCAATAAAGTGGAATAAATTGAATGTAAGAAGACCTAATAGAAGCTTTTGCTTCTAGAAGGATCTTCCTCTAGATGGTTCTTTTGATAGAAATATTTAGTATAAATAGGAGTCGAGGGTATGAGAACCCTAGCTTGGATATTATTGTAATAGAGCTCTACTCGACTGGAGGTTTCCCCCTCGAAGAGGCCTGTGAACATTGCTCTCAGAATCAAAGTGCTCCTTCTAGTGTTATTTTGATATCATTTCAGTGTTAGTGTGGTGTTATTGTGGTTATATTGTTATTTATCTGCCATTTCTAGCATTTTATTTCTGTTCTGCATACTTTTTATATCTGGAATATTACAAGTGGTATCAAATCACTTTCCTCCGCAAAAAAATGTGGGTTAATTTTTTTCAGGGTAGAGACGTATTTCGACGTCTTAAAGCTACAGAGATCTGTCGTTAAGCGCATAAACCTACGGTTGAGGGATTCATACACGCATTAAATACAAGTGGTTATTAAGCACACATTTGATGGCCACCCTTCTAACCCCTGTTGGTACCCTTTCGAGTGGTAGCGCATCAGATAGCACTTGTATACGGACCAACCTAGATTTCCTGAAGCCCTCTTTAGATAAACCGAGTGGCCGCATGACTTCTATAGTGTCACTAAGAAAAACACTCAGGAAGATGCTCTCTAGTACCTGGGTAGTCGGGTACTACGACTAAGGGCACGGTCTATCCTCCTTATTTGGTGCCCTGAGATATTGGGTCGTGTACTAATTTTGGAACCCGTGCATATATCCGAGAGCTATAGCATAGGGAAAACCCTTGTCTCTAGAACCCTTGAATACCTAACCCTTGGGGATGAAAAAAAAACATAAAACAAACAAGATCTATTGCCGCCAAACTATGTTCGAGTTGACAAATCACTACACATTTCTTTCTGGTTAATCATTTGGGCATTTCATCACTGCAATATTCTTTAGACCAGAGTATAACTCCGTAGGTGTAAAACAAAAACAAAAATTGCACTAAAGTCTGGAAAGTTTTGCACCATTATTTGAGACCTATTCCATTGGATTTATCTCTTCACCCTTATCACATTCATACCTATCATTTTTCAACAAAATTTTGACCCCACCCACCCCTTATAGGTTCCCTCGTCATCATGGCCCATACTCGTATCCAAGACTTGGAAACTTGCTTCAATACCTTGCAATCTAATTTCACAGAGACCCAACATGAAGTGAGATAGCTTAGTGCCAATATTTCCACCATCAATAAAAAAATGCACTCCTCCATCACTGCATCAATCACTGAACTCAAAGAATACCTCAAACAAGACATGACTACCCAGCTTGAATCTGTCATTTCGATGATCTGCACCAAGCTGCATATCCCTGTAGATCCCCCTTTATTTGACCCACCTTCACATACCGAAGTTGAAAATTCCTCTCATTCCCATAATTTTCAGCCCCATCACTTTCAGCGTGACCTACGCCTTCTGCAGGTGGATGTGACCAAATTTGATGGCTCAGATCCAACTGGTTGGGTAACTCAAATGGAACATCATTTCTCTTTGTACGACATTACAGATGATTTGGCCAAACTCTGGTATGGTGTTCTCCATATAGATCAAGAACGTTGGCAATGGTGGCAATGGAGAAAAACTTCCCGTAAAGGGTATATTTCTTGGACACACTTTGTGGCAGAAATTTATGAATTCTTTGACACTGACACCAACCATTTAGGTCGTTTGACAAATTTGAAACAATCTGGAACAGTGGAAGACTTTATAGCTTCTTTTGAGTGATTGGAGTTTTGTACAAAGGGCATGTCAGATGCTTTTTTTCAAGAATGTTTTATTAGTGGCCTCAAGGATGAGATCCGTGCCCATGTCCTCATGGCTCAGCCTCAAATTTCAATGGAGGCCACTAAAAGAGCTAAGGAATCACAACAGGTTGTCTCTTCTCAAAACCCAAAACCCCCCTTTATTCCTCGCACTAAACCAGTAAATCCCACTACTCCTTCTGCTCCAATAAAGATCCAAAAATTGACCAGGGATGAAATGGTTGAACACCAACTCAAAGGCCTTTGTTATAATTATGATGACAAATATTTTTCGAGCCACAAGTGTAAGGAACAAAATATTTTTATGGCCATCTCGGAGGACATTTCTGAAGAGGATGTTGAAACTCCCCTTGTGTTTGAGTCACCTGAACCCACTGACATAACCCCTCCCTTAGACCCTCTTGAAGTAGAACCGGTCATTTCCCTAAATGATCTCACTGGCTTCTCTACCTCCCAAACCCTCAAGCTAATTGGTTACAACAAGCATAGGAAGGTCATAAATCTTGTTGATAATGGAAGAACCCATCATTTTATTCATCGCCGCATTGCCCAAGAAACCCATTGCTATATCCATGCAGTCAATAATTTCCAAATCATGATTTCCAATGGCGGCTCCATGAAATGTGGAGGGCATTGTGAAAATGTGAATCTCCAAATTGGTGACTACCACATGAAATATCATATGTTTGCTATCGACATGGGCGGTTGTACATTATGTTGGGTGAAAACTGGCTAAGGACTTTGGGTCCCATTCTCATGGATTTTAAGGAATTAACCATACAATTCGACTAGGAGAGCCAACAATATAAGTTCCAAGGCATCACCGTCGGTTCACCTGAGATCATTAGTTCATATTGGCACAGGGGAAGACCCAGGGTTCAACGCTTCAATAGCGCACCAACAAAACCTTAACTATCGACCCTTTCGGCAACACCCGCGAAGCAGATGAAGTCTCACCCAAGGTAGAGACAAGGGTGGTTGCAGGAATCAAGTGTCTACAACCTAGCTAGGACACATATATGTGATTACAACAATTAACAGAGAACTTAGAAGTTAATATTCATAATTATTTAACCCTTATTCACATTGCAGGTCGAAACCCTAGTTACAAAGCAACACAGTATTCAACAAGATATAATACATCCAAGCACTTAGCATATAGAAATAGATCAGATCTAACATTCATTCACATTAATAAGAACTAAGCTATTATATCATATGCATCTAACATATATCATTGCACTAAGCATACATCACATCAATAACATAACAACGATAATGCAAAAAACAACCACAACACAGGATATACATGGTTCACCCTAGTGTGGGGTTACGTCCACCAAATATTCTCTTCTTTTATTGTCTTCTTTCAATCTTCTACAAGCACAGAACCACAAGAACCCACTCCACATAGGATAGGAGATCTTTGCACACCTTGCCAGATCCTCCTTCCTCGATCTAGGTTTAAGCATAAAGCCTTCTTATAATCTTCACACCAGCCTCTTGCAATCACTTGCACTTAGCTTTGCAAGTTATTAACACATAGTATGCACGAAGCATCCACAAGTGTTCTCACTTAGCTCACCAACCACATTACACACTTAGGTCTCTCACCAAGAGTCTCTCTTAGTTACATCACCTAGATTTCTATTTATACATTACAAAGGGTCCTAAACATGGGTAAACCCATGGGCTAACATCCCATACCCATTACATAAACACTAAACCCAAAAATTCCCTAAGTAGGGTCCAAGATCCTGCAATCTCCTCTTCACCTTCGACCAGCCTATCGAAGTCCCAAAATTGGTCAAACGTGATCAAGTTTCTCCAAAACTTGGTCAAGGGCCAACAGGCCCCCAACATTCACTTGTGACTTGTCCCGAGTCACTATGATTTGGGTAACTCTGTCTCAAATGCCTCAAGCTTGGCTCGAGCTTCTTCGACCTGTTGCTTCACCAGAGCCTCCTTCTCAATGAAATCTTGAATAACCTTCTCCATCACAGGTCCTTCCAAGTGTTGTTACACTATGGTGATCACTTGTTCCAGTTTTGCACCTCGTCCTTCAATTTCCTCAAAAAGTATGCAAGTTGAATCTTGCACTGGCTGGAGTTGCTAGGTCACTTCCATGACCTTACTTTAGATGGCATGGATTTGTTGTTGAATCGTGCACTGTTCCTGGGATTGTTTCATCCTCTCAATCGTTGGTAGTGGCTTCAATTGTGCTTGCACCATTGTTTCTTTTTTCTTGGCCTCCTGAAGTTGTGCCTCCAATGTCCTTAGTTTAGGGTCCTCTGCATGGCACTTGTAAGTCTATGCACTTCGAATGCTGAGCTGCTTACATTCTAAGGCCAATCCCTTAATTCTCTGGATTGCGCTTCGGGTAGTTTCTTCTCTCTGGTCTCACACTTCTTACGGAGTGCTTGTAACTCTAGTTCTGCTATCCTCTATTGGAGTTGTTGAATGACTTCAAAAATCTTCCCTACTTGTATTTCCACTGGGCCTTCTTCCATTTGTTCTAAGCCCCTCACAGAGAGAATTTCTCTAGTGACTTCCTTTTTAACTCCAATCTTCTCTAAAAGCAGTTGTTCCTTCATCTTCTGTATATGCACTCTATCCTCTGCAAACTTGGTTTGGATGTCATCCTTTTCCTATTGCGCAACCCAGTGTTGTTCTATGGATTCCTCTTTTTCTTGCTTTAAGGCCTTTGTGGCCTGATATTCTTCTTCCTCAACACAACGAAGGTGAGATTCAGTCGCATCTACTATTCAACATAGCTTGGAAGGTTCATCTCCCAACTCTGTTCCTTCTGATGACGAGGGCATAGTAGAAACTACATGGCTAGAGTGGAGGGCTTACTGTACCCCTTTCAATTTTGCTTCAATTTTTTCAGACATGGTCTCTTGTTTGGCTTCATTTCTCTATAAGATCTCTTCTAAGGTATCTGAGACAACGATGATGATGAAATCTATGTCATCCATTGTGAGCACAGTCTTCATTTGTGGTTTAGTAGCTTTGGACTTCTTCCACGATGTAAGTTTCATAGGGGAAACATTTCTTTTATTGGAGGTCTCATCTTCATCAATAGGGTCCCTAGGAGGTGTTAATTTGCCTTGTTTCTGCTTGTATTCTTCTCCTTTGTCCTCTTTCTTGTCTACTTCGTCATCACCTCTCGCTCCAGGTGAGTCTGAAGCAGTCTCTTCTGATGCGTTGTTCAGGTCATGTACCTCTTCCTTTTTCTTCCTTCTACTATTGTTGGGTGCATCATACTCTTCGCGAGTAACCACCAGACTTCCGATGAGATTGGGTTCAGATAGTTCTTCCTGGTCGACTGGTATAAGGAAATCTGCAGGCCATTCCTTAGTGATTTCTTCCATGTCCTCCTCTGTGATTTTATAGTATCTCTGCAGCTCTTCTTTGTGTTTGTCTCCACGTGCAGTGATATAAATGAAATGTATATTGGTGTGGAACTTTACAAATGTTCTGAACCTGTGCAAGGTGTTTGACGTCATCCAAGGAAAAGACTCAATAGCCCTCTTCAACTGTAGGTAGTAGGTGTGGAACACCACGTTTGACTGCCATTGTTTCACCATGTTGCTCGAATGCTAGAGCGAGATGAAATTCACAGCTAAGGGTTCTGATGGCTCAATATCAGGCAAGGTTGCACCTTCTGGCATTTCCCAAGCAATGAAAGTGATGAGGATCAACAACCAACTGAAGTGGAACTCGTAGCCCTGATCCTGAGATTTGTGGTAGTCTTTCTCTAACTGGTTGAAGAGGTAGCTCGCCTAGTTCATTTGTGTCCCTTCCACGCATTTTCCCGCGAGGTCAACAACAAACCTTGTAACTTGTGTGGGTCTGTTCTTCCATACTAGCTTACCAATGATCAACTGGTAGGCTAGGCGCACTGTGCCATTCTGAATGGAAGCTACCTTGTATCCTCGCTTCCCCTTTTCCACATTTCCATAGGTATCTTTAATTTTTTGCGCCAAAGTGCGATTTGCAGCCTTCCCTGGAAAAAATTCTTATGGATCTAGTCCTTGCATGCTTAATTAGGTGATCCGATGGATCAATGTCGGATCTATGGTGATGCGTCTATCCAACCACATATAATTGCCATGGAATCAAGACAAGAGGAGTTTAACACACACATTAACCTCTTGATGCCTTCCAAAGTGTGGTATCTTCATCATGTTCAGGATAGTGGACCTCACGATGTCCATAGTCCACGACTGGGGGATGATCTTCAACTTCTTGTGTGGGGAGAGAATTCCATGGTTCTTACAATATCCCAAGTTCAATTAACTGATATTCAACGCCATGATTTGTCCTAACTGTAGTCCAATTGCGTGTATCCCCTTCGGGAGGTACACAGTGATCAAGGTGTAGTCGATGTCCCTCGAGACAATGTCACGGCTCACCGTGCTAGCCAGAGGTGGGATATAATCGAGAAGAATAGAAGGGATGAGCTTTGCATTTTCCAAGTCATCACGATGCTTGGTTCATTTCTCTATCGCAACTCGGGATGGTCGAGATCCACCAACAGTCAATGGGGATGCTTGCACTCCTCTCGTTGACAAAGCTTGGAATCCTATAGACATGACCTTCTCATTCATGAGGTCTATGAGGATCTCTTCGACGAATTTCTCTACTTCGCTAAATTCACCCGACATGCACACTCGAGATCAGGTTTCTCAGGTCGGTGATCAGATACTCAATGTAACTGAACGGGTGGCGAGATCTCAAATAGGTACATCACAAAATCAACTAGTTCTCTATGGGCTCAAATAATCATAATTGGCAAAAGTGTTCTTGGTGAAATGCTCGACGGGATAAATAGACAATCATCGTAATGGGCTCCTCCAATGGGCAGGAATGCCTCAATCAATGCAATTCCATTTTTTATGGCGTGGTCCCAACGGTGTAATGGCGATCTTTCTGGCCATAACTGCAGTTCGATCCATTATGGAGCGTTGAGCTAACGGTCATGACGTCTTCAACAGTCATATTGCTTCTCCATGGAGAAGTGCCAATCTTCGTTATTCTGATATTGCGACGAAGTTATGTTTCTACAAACCTTCCTTCTGTGAATTCCTCCCTAGAACTTCCTGGAAATTTTCTAACTTTTCTTTCTTCTTGCTGAGATTTCTGGCTTTCTCTCTTGAAATCTGAGTCATTGATTTCCTCTTTACATTATCATTCTTATCTCCTCTTGTCATAGTAACTTCGCATTGTGGAGGGTCTTTCATATGGTTTGAGGGTAATAGTTCTTCTCTTTCTCAGGTAGGTGCTCTACTCTCTTGTACAGACAGGTGTTTCCAGTCTTCCTGTGTTCTTTCAACTTAGACGTCCATATCTCTGGTCCTTAGTATCTTCAACTGGTTCTCTTGTTCTTCCACTAAGTGCGCTATTCTCCTAGGCATGAAATCCCTTAGTTCTTTCTTTTTCTGTTCTAGATCCTCCTCTTCTTGTTTCCTTCGTATCTGATCTTTTTGAATCCAGGTTTTCCCTAGCAAAAGAGCAAATGGGGCGATGTTCTCAACAAATTTAACAATATCAAATTCTTCATTTGTCAAAGTTCCATGAGCACTCATAGATGTCTGGGTAATTCTTCCACATAGGGTTATCATCTTTCCTCTAAACAATCCTATTCCTCCTAATGAAGGAACCATAGCAGGTTTTCCCAAAATTTCCCAAGTTCTTTCTGTCATGATATTCACCTATGTTTCCTCATCCATAACATAGTCTATGTCAAAGTCTCTTATTCTTGTTTCTATGCACTCCTTCTCTTTGAAGATCTCTGATAAGTTGATATCTCTGTGATCATTTAGGGATTCTTTTATCTGTAATAATACAGTCTCTAATTCTTTCTGGGGTTCTATCATATCCTTAGTTTCTTGGCCCGTCTCATGGTTTTCTTGTCTCATATTCATCTTTTCAACTTTAGCAATCATTCTAGGGAAATACAAAACTTCATGGTCCATAGCTTTACAACAAAGACAACTAGGACCTCTACCAGGGCATTCCTTAGCAATATGTCCCAGTCTTCTGCAACTATAGAAAATATTTAATCCTATCTTTCTTTTAAATGACCCCCAACCTTTCATGTACTGCGCACTGGGATCACAGTAACTAACCTGCAAAAAATTATTTCTAGGATTCTGCATCCATTTGTTAGTCCAAAAATTCTTTCTATGCATAGGAATAACACATCTTTCACTATTCTTATAAGATCTATTCATATCCAATATTCTTTCTTCTAGTTGTGCCCTAGTTTTCAGATTAGGACAAAATCTATTAGACATACCTAGATCCATTCTTTTGAAACAAACATTTTTACTTATCTTACCTTTATCACAACACAAATATTTAAGATCTTACCTTTTTTCTTCAGATTTGATTCCTTTCTTAGCACAGAGCTTCATAGTTAAGTAGAATATTGTGCACTAAAGAAGCAGATCTACGCAGAGAGCTTTATTTTCTTCATTTCCCAGCAATCGCAGTTTCAGGTCCCAACAACGGAACCATTTTTCGGCATAGGGGCAGACCCAAGGTTCAACTCTTCAACAACTCACCAATAAAACCCTATATACCGACCCTTTCGGAAACACCTACAAACCATATGAAGTCTCACCTAGGTAGAGGCAGGGGTGGTTGTAGGACTCAAGTGTCGACAACCTTGATGGGACATAGATCTATGATTACAACACTTAAAAGAGCACTTAGCAGTTAATATTCATCATTATTTAACCCTTATTCACATCGCAGGTCGAAACCCTAGTTACAGAGAAATGCAATATTCAACAAGATCTAATACATCCAAGCACTTAGCATATAGAAATGCATTAGATCTAGCATTCATTCACATTACTAAGCACTAAGATATTATATCAAATGCATCTAACATATATCATTTCACTAAGCATACATTGCATAAATAACATAACAACGATAATTCACAAAGCAACCACAACACAAGATATACGTGGTTCACCCCAGTGTGGGGATACATCCACCAACTCTTCTCTTCTTTTATTGTCTTCTTTCAATATTCTACAAGAACAGAGCCACAAGAACCCACTCTGGATAGGACAGGATATCTACGCGCACCTCACCAGCTCCTCCTTCCCCGAGCTAGGTTTAAGCACAAATCCTTCTTACAATCTGCACACCATCCTCTCGCAATCACTTGCACTTAGCTTTGTAATTTCTTAACACATAGTATGCACAAAGCATCCAAAACTGTTTGCACTTAGATCACCAACCACATTACACACTTAGGTCTCTCACCAAGAGTCTCTCTTACATACATCGCCTAGATTTATATTTATACATTACAAAGGGGCCTAAACATGGGTAAACCCATGGGTC
>ML812221.1:38189-49913 GCA_009831015.1 Picea engelmannii
AAACATCAATTTTTCTAATAAATTCCTAATGGGAACTTGAGGTTACTTGGTTGCAGCATAGCTAATAATGTATTTTATGAACCCATGAATACAAGTGACCTAAGGAATTCATAAATTTTGAAGTTTAAATATAATCTTTTGTACAATTTTGGGTTGAGTCAACCTTATCCACATGCAAAAATAGGCGATGTGGTTTGTGCATAATGTAGCACCAAGATTGAAGAGGAGTTGTTGCAGGGTGTACCCATCCTGTTTTGGCATGGCTGTCACAAGACAACAACAACATGGAGGCAAAGGTGGGTTTTTGGTGGGTGAGTAGTGAGCAACAAAACCCATTGCCTAAAGTGGCATGGGAGTGGCATAGAGGCATCTTTTGTGTGTAGAGGGTTTAGAGGGATCTGCAAGGAGTGGTGCAGTAGTAGCTGGATTCCCATGCGATGACAATGGATGGGGAACGACCTTGTTTTAATTAAAAAAATTGGGGGGGTTTGGTGGGGGGGGAGGGGGGGGGGTTAAATGATAGAAAGGGGAGGGGAGGTCGCGGGTTCAACCCCCTCCCCCATATTTTTGTTTGAAATTTTGGTTATTTGAGTGCAGAAGGGGGAGGTCAGGGGTTCAAACCCCCTACCCCTCAATTTTTCACTTGTAGGCCTCTAATATACACAATCCACAATTTGTATAAGAGTTCCTTGGGGCTTGGGCCTGGTGCCCAAGAGGAATTCAAACCTCCTGATTCTTTCCATTTTTGTCCAGAAAAATTCACTCATTGAACCCACAATAAAACTAAACCAGCACATCCAATGTAACCAAAACACATGGACACACTTATACTCAACGAGGCAATATAAATTCCCACAACAACATTATTCATATTTTGAATGCATAATAATTAGAACATGTAATTTAACAAGTATTTGAATCACCATTTGAGTACATGGTCCAACCAATTGATATTCAAAAGATATACAGACGAGATATCTTAAGGGTACCCATTCACTAATCTTAATGGACGTCGTAGGACATACAATCTCCCTATTGCACATGAACCTGAGTTGTAGAGCCAAGTCTTCCTCCTTCCCCAATGCAATGAGCAAAATGAAGGAAAGGGGAGAAGGGTTTTGCCCCCTTTGATTTTTTTTTTGTTTTTTGCAATTTATTTTAATTTTGTGTAAAGACCCTCCTCTTTAGGACAACTACTCTGACAACAGGTGCAAATTTTTTATTTTTTTTTGTTTAACCGTGTGTGAGCGTGGGTAGGAGGGGAAACAGACACACTGGACTCCACGTCGCCACTTGACAACCAACAAGATGCAACCACGATGTTCAACACAAGAAGACTAAAGGTTCACAATGAGTAACTGCAACAAGCTACGACCATAGGCATGAGGCGCACAACAAGAACATTAAGACATACTGGGGTTGCACAGTTAGAACATAGAGGAAAGAATCCATGGTGTTAGAGTTACTATTTCTGCACAGGAAAGAAGGGCGTTTAGTCTTATGTCTTCTCGAAAGAAGATTAGACAGGCTCCTGGCCGACTGCTCAGGCAAAAACTAGTAAACCCCTCAGGTGTGTCACAAGAGTGGAAACCCTGCCTTTAAAGGGCCCGAGACTCTTGATACAGCACTGGATTCTTGACGCGGAAAGACACACATACATATATACTAAGGCTTACCAGGAGGTGTCTAGATCACTCCCAACACGATCAGAGCAACAAGGGATTGATTACAACCAAGTACAATAAGGGTTAGAGAACAACAATCCACATAGGAAGGCTTAAGCTAAATACAACCTCGTCAACTACCCGACCAGTATTCCTGGCTGAGGGCCAATATCTAAGATCAAAAGGATGAAAAACACCTCTCATTGGACCGGTCTAGGTTAATTGTAGTTTTACATCCTGAAGGCGGGTCATAAACCAAATTGTCGATTACAACTTCAGGTTAGTATTGAGAGCATTTTAAAACTCAATAAGTCGATATGTACACCTTAAATTAGCATTAAGAATCAATCAACATTAAGGGTTTAACAACTTGAAGAACATGATACAAGTCATAATAATTTAACAAATATTGGCATTGCAATTTAGACCTTATCATTAACCTTTAAATCAAATGAATGATTACCTTGCAAATTAAACATCATCACGAACATTTTAATTAATCTAAATTTGACATTGTGATTCTATCGTCATCATTAACATTGCAATTTAGAACAACTATTATTATTGCAAATTTAACAAGTATTACCATCACCATTAAGCCAATATTAATATTGCAGCTTAAAACAATATTAATATTAATATTTAAACAAGTATTATCCTTTGCATTCAATTTAAACAATATTACATTTAAGCATATGACAAGTATTAAAAATAATATCTAAAATTAACATTGCCAATAACCAGTATATTCATTGCAAATTAACAAATATTAATTAAACACACGGAGAACAATTCTGTGGAGATTAACTGTGTGGATTTGGTGCAGAATCAAACTAAATGTACATTGCAATAAATGCCCTTGCAGATCCACTAACTAATTCCCAAGAAAATGAGATTGACATCCCTACCCTAAACGATGTCCACCAATTTTGCCGACAAATTCATAATAAAATTTGAATATACATTGCAATAAATGACTTGTTATATCCACTAACTAGTTTCCAAATAGAGTTATAATGACCTTCCTTCCATTAAATTAGCATTAGTTTCATTACATCCAAACCGAATATAAATAACATCATGATTTTAAGAAATGAAAGCAGAACCATTACTAATTTTGCAGTTTAATATATCATTTTTTTTTTCCATTAAAATGCATCCATACCCTAATTAGATAAACAACTAAAGAAAGAAAACCCCTTTTTTTTTTAAATGAATAAATGAACGAATAAAGCCCATCTCAATGACTAAGGAATAACCAATCTTTCCTTACATACACAAAAGGCATGACAAATTTCTTCCATTAAAATTTATGACATTCCATCATAAGGCGATTCGTACCCCCTAGGTTATTTTACATTCATTAAGGGAAATTGAATTGAACAGTTGGTATTTATCAGTCAGGTTTAAAGGAAATGTTAACTCCAGGACTCAACTATAATTCATATTTGATATTTAAATCAAATGATGAATGAACATCTATCAAAAGAAACTAAACTAAAATTTCAAGGGCAGTAACCGACTAGTACCGACCCAACTACGTTAAATTCATAAAAGGAACAATACTCTAAAATTCCTTTAATGGCTGACAGCGGTCCCATAAACGTTCTACCTGTTTGCAAGCTGGAATCAACTCTAAAAATTAGCGCTACAGCTATGGCAGCGTCTACCTAACCCACCCAGTATTCGAGCAAGACATTCAACAGTATAACGGGTTCCCAAATGGACCATCAATAAATCGCTAATCCATAGGAGTGACAACGTTAATGAAACGTAGTAATCCCAGGAGTAATCATAATAATCATAGGTTAATTCGAATTGTATGGCTTTATTAATTTGCCGATTTATTGCTATGAAATATAGGTGGCTTTTATATGGATGTAGATTAGATCTGGCATCGTTTAGGTTTCAATGTATATATTACTAGCACAACCACATATTATGTGGCTGATTAACGCCGAAACATATTTCATTTTTCAACAAAACCTAAATTGCCTATTTCATTTACAACAAACTTTAATTCACTTTTGATTCTGTACAAGACGACTATCTAAGCTTGAAGGGGGCGTGAACTATCCCTTCCATTGTATAAATACACAACCTTTGCAAACTTTTCTATAAAATCTAGAAGGAATACACTTATCGGTTGCATTTGCCCATCTGGTGCTGTGAACAGTACAATGTACAGGAATTTATTTCCTTGTTATAAAACCATCTTACTGTCTTTTTGAGGGTTTTGAAAGTTATATTTAAACACAAAACAAGTGTTGAGGCTTGACCTGAAATACCCATGTTTGTTAGCTTTGTGCTTCTCTCTTAATACTTTTCTCTTATTTGATTTGGAATTTATATATTGCTTAAGGTCTTGTTATAGTTTCTTCTCCTAATTATACATTATTTACTCATTTAGCAATTTAACAATATCATATTAAGCTTCTTTATATGGTTCATGAAAGAACATAAAAATAAATAAGAATTGAGGGATTAGAATGTTCGTGGCATTCACATGTCCATCTTTCCAAGTGAACTAATTAGTGAACCGAAAAAAAAGTAGATTTTAAGGTTTGTTTTGGCCTTTCTAGTTAGAGCGTGAGTATTTATATTCATTATTACTACCGAAGAGTAATTTGTTAAATAAAACAATATTGTTGAAGGTATATTTTTGGACAGGGCACTGTGTAATGAAAAAATAAAAATCTAGACCCAAAAACAGGTGACAAATGTAATTGTGAATCAAGGTTCCCAAGTTCACTATGAAATGGAATGCACCCGCTAACACTTAACTCGCCCACAGAAATAAAAACACACACCATCATTATAAAACAATCAACACACACAGCTATTAATAAATGGAAAATAAATGCCCCCATTCAGGAATTTGCCCACAGAAGACGCTCACAATAGAAGCAAAACACACACGGCCATTCGAGGTAAATACGCTCACAGCAAAGGAAAAATGATCTTGACATTATTGTGTAAGGTGTGTGCACATGCGACTCCACTTACGGTGAGTAGTGAAACTAAGAAGATGCAACAGAATGCGTGCAACTCCACCCTGCCATGCCACTTAAAATGACAGTTGCAACCACGCAAACCCCACAAGTAAAAATACACAGGTATGCAGCAGGAAACAAGCACATGAAAGAAAAACGAAAACGCAGAGAAACCTTTGTGGATGCCCACGCAAGGAATAGGGGAGTATTGACTGACTTCCACTCGGTAAGGTGCAAGGATGAATAAGAACGCAAAGTAAGTACACCAAAACACAGTGAAGGCTCAAAAGACGCAGTGAAAGTTCAAAAAAACGTAGGGAACACTAAGAGGAGTGCTTGGCTAGGTTCTCTGGTGAAAAATAAAAACATGGATACTATCACTACCTTAGAGTTTTAAATAAACAGCAGTTACCACCATTCAATACAAGAGTAATAATTTAATTTGTCCATTCCATCCATATGCATATGTTAACCAGAAATCAGAACCCATTCTAACCTACTAAAGCAGAACTCATACCGTAGCCTTATTTACCGCTTCGAAGATGACCACGCTCTCCTGCTGCTCCCGCTCCTTGTTGCTTGCCGACCGTAGAGGACTCACCGGTACCTCCCAGCCAAACGCTAGGGGTACTCTCCTTCCCCCTTAGCCCCCCGCGCCGCAAAGGGGCCACACACAATCCAGACAGTACCTAGCTTCTAAGCTCGCCTCCAAGGCTGAGCTACCACTCAAGTCAGCTGATAATCCCCAAATCCTACAAGAAATCAGTCCAGTCTCTAGTCTGGCAGCATAACAATACCAATCTAAAAAAAGGGTCCCCCTTTCTTCCCCCTCTACTATATTTTATCCTCCTTCTTCACCTAATCCCATTAGTTTTTTTTTTTTTTCAAAAACCCTAAATCCAATTCTTTTAAGTTTTTTAATCAAACCCTAAAAATCCCCCTCTTTTCAAATGTCACGCATCCCTACCTTTTCCATAATTTATTTATTATTATTTTTTTTAAAGCTCATTTCCCCCCTTTTCTTTTTTAAAAACCTAAAAGGTAATGCACTAAATAAATCTTTTCATTTATTATATATATATATATATATNATTATTTTTTTTTTTAAAGCTCATTTCCCCCCTTTTCTTTTTTAAAAACCTAAAAGGTAATGCACTAAATAAATCTTTTCATTTATTATATATATATATATATATGTGTGTGTGTGTGTGTGTGTGTGTGTGTGTGTGTGTTTATTTACTTAATAGCCTTCAAATTAACTATATTAATGAAGTTTCCCATTTTTAGGGGGTTGTGGTTTACCTTGGTATTTTATACTCACAAAAATAAATCTTCATTTTAGTGGTGGTCATATTTTTATATTTCATCATTTAAGTGGTGGACATGTTTTGTATTTTATATTAAATATGGTAAGAAAAAAAAATGTTTTGAATTTCATTACCTAGAAAAAGAAAACTTAAAGACAAAAGTTTCCCCTTTTTTTTTTGTAAAGTCAAAGGATGTATAATGTCTCATAAAGAAAGATTAGAAGAGTAATTAATCCCTATTTTTATTTTATTTTTTTAATAAAAAAGGTGTAGTACCTGCTATATTATATTATCTCAAAACTTTGACAAAATAAACAGGTTCATGGCTACAGTCACCAAAAAATGTTGCTGGTAACCGGAAACCAGCATTATTGGGAAGCCTCTAGCAGTTATACAATAATACATTAAGAAAAGAGACATCTGTCTTGCCCGTAGGAAACCAAGACAGATGCGAGTGGTCCAGATAAACCTAGAGCAATTACACATGAAAACTAAAAACCTGGAAAATAGAGTAGCCTAGGCACCCGGTGATGTGTCGCTCCCTCCAGTCCCCGTCGAAATGGCAAAAGTCTGCATGCACAGGGGGCACTTTCGCTGAGTTGGAGCCTCAGAGAGTGCATCAAGGAGCAAATCTATGTGCTGGCCCATGATGAGGGCCCTATGTTCCAAGTCCGCAATGTGGCTACGGAGCTCGAACACCAAGTCCAGGTGCTCATCGCTGAGGAGAGGATCATGCGTTCTGCCACCCAGGCCACTAGGAGGAGCAGTCTCCTGTTCCATAGCTTCTCCAATGACAACCGCAAGCTTCCTCTGCACCATAATCGTCTCTTCTTTCACCATCTTCTCGGCACCTGTAGCTTGCAGGTCACCCGTCCATGGGATTTCTTCCACCATGCAGCCAAGAAGATCGTCGTCCTTAGTCAGGATGCACTTGGTGTTCTTCCTGTTGAGTGTCTCCATGGTGCTTGGCTTCTCGTTGCACGACAAGTCCCCAATTGACAGGTCCTCCTCCACAACACAACCTGAAAACAAATCCGCGGGCTCGGTCTCCTTCTCAGTCCTGCTGCATCTAGCTCACTGTTCAACAATGGTGTTGAGCATCGCCCTCCTCTCAACCCGAGCCTTCTTCCCGAGAATGGAAGATGCCAAAGACAAGGCCCGTTCAAGCTCCTCCTCCCGGCACCTCTGCGCTTTGTGCACGTCCCAAGCAGAACCCCGTCGAGGCTTTCCTCGCTTCCTGACCATTGTACCCAAGCAAATGCCAATCAAATGCAAAGCTGAATTAGAAGAAAACCAAGTCGAGAGCGGCTACGAGTGATGAGCGCAGGCAAGCCAACTCTGTTGAGACCCATAGAGATGCCACCAGCCCTGGAAAATCTTCTCAGAATGTAGAGAGAAGGCGGTAAATAACCATGGCGTAGCCACACCAGGAGCCTTCCTCCGTTGCTCAGGCTCAAAATAAAAACCATAACCAAACTGCCGAAGCCTCCGTCCATCCATAACAGCGATGAATTCATGTGCGCAGGGGGGGTTAATTGTCGCGCGAGGGAGGAGTACCTCCATCGCATGTCCTCTGCTATGGCCGTCCACCATCGTTAATGCAGAGGTGTGGGTGGCGGCCATCAGCCATTAAACCAGCGCCGAGTGTGAGTCCGGGTGTCACTTCCTCTATGCCGCGTGTCACCCCATCCGGGGCTAATCCCTATTTTTATTAATCCCCCCCTGTTTAATTATTTAATGTCTTATGTTCTTTCACACATTAAGAATCAATTTCTTCTTGCAAATCCTTTTTTTTTGTTAAGGTCATACTAAATTTGTTTTTTTTTTTTTTTCTAGAAAAGTCTTAGGCTTAGGGATTAGATTGTGAGCTAGGTGACGATTGGTTAGGGGAATTGCTTTAGGTTTTATTCAGGTGTTGAGGTCTTAGGGATATTTAGGCTGAATCCTTTCTCCACATTCTTTCCACGTGCCCTTCAGGACACACCACGTGCTCCAAGGGTGCCACTCGCCAACTGAGTTTCTTTTGTGCAACGTGCCCTTCAGGATGCACCACGTGCTCCAAGGGTGCCACTCGCCAACTCGACTGATTGGTAGAAATCTATAACCCCTGGAGTCAACACTCTGCCAGGTGAACTTGTAGGAGACTAAGGGTTCTAAGGAATAAGGCCTCTGCCTTATTTCACGCCCCTTAGAATCATCGTGAGCGACTGTCGCAGTCTACCTCCATGGCATCGTGGATCCTCTCGAACTAGGTAATCGTTAACCTACAGTTCGAGCCACAGCGGGAGTGCTAGTAGGCGGTGGCAGGGCTGCTGTCCACCCCTCTCCCTCAACCTCTCTACAAATCGTGTGTGGCCCCTTTACTCCATATGTGAGTCTGGTCGGCAAGCTATCGTCAGCCTGCATCATCAACAATCATGTCAGAAATGTCAACAACAAATCATCAAATCGAATGAAACATCATAGTAAACATATCACCCAAAAGTACACTCCCTGACTCAGTCCGAAGTCCAAGGGGGTTCTACCAATGCCTCTGCATCCTCAAGGTCAAAAACCCTACACACTCAATAAAACTGAGTCAATAGCACCCGTCTACATCAAATAGTAACACCTCATGTCATCTGTCAATCACATCATAATCAAGTATAAATGGTCTAACATCATAAAAGTCCAAATCACTTACGAGAAAGTGTCCTCAAATAATAAGTGTTCTCAGTGCACCAGAGCGGGATGTTACATACACCCCCTCTTGGTCTAAAATTCGTCCCGAAGTTTCTCAGTACAAATGCACAAATAAAGTATCACAGTATCATAAGTCTATCTATCAAACAAAAATGGAAACTGCTGACGCATATCATCTGCGTCCTCCCAGGTCGCCGAGTGTGGACTATAACTGTCCCATTGGACCTTGACCTGATCTACCATTCGACGTCGTAACTGTCGAACGCGATGATCTAAGATGCGGACCGGCTCAACCATGAGCGCTCCCTCGTCCGATACCTGCAAGGAACTCAGGTCAATCACATGTGTAGGATCACTAATATAATGTCTCAAAATAGATACATGAAAAACATCGTGCATACGCCTAAAAGAATCAGGCACGGCTAGTCGATAGGCCATGGGCCCCTTTCTCTCCACAATCTCAAAAGGTCCCACGAACCTAGGAGAGAGTTTAGCTCCCTTTCCAAACTTGATCGAACTCTTATGCGGTTTAACCCGCAAGAAAACTCGATCGCCGACCTCATAACTACAGTCGACTCGGTGCGCATCGGCATAACTTTTCTGTGGATCTTGTGCTTCTTTAATCCTTTGTCTTATGGATTGCATTTGCTCTTCCATTTCTTGGATTTCTTCTAGTCCCACCAGGACCCTATCCTCAAGCCGATCCCAACTCAAGGGCATCTGACACGGTCGCCCATAAAGAAAATCAAAAGGCGCCATCTTAATGGTGCTCTGGTAACTGTTGTTGTAAGCGAACTCTACTAGAGGCAAGAATTCCTCCCAACGCTTTTGTTGGTCGATCACGTACATGCAAAACATGTCTTCCAAGGTTTGGTTCGTACATTCTATCTGTCCGTCCATCTCTGGGTGATACGCAGTACTAAAGTTAAGTTGGGTTCCCAAGGCCTCTTGGAAACTCGTCCAAAATCATCCAGTAAACACCGATCCTCGATTGGATATAATCTTTTTAGGCACGCCATGCAGCCTCACAATCTCATTGATGAAAACTCTCGCTATGTCAGGTTCCTAATACGTTCTACGCACAGGAATAAAGTGAGCACTCTTCGTCAGAGTGTCTACTACTACAAAAATCAAGTCATGTCTCCTTGCCATCAGTGGCAATCCAACAATAAAATCCATCGAAATAACTTCCCATTTCGATTCCGGAATGGTATGTGGTTGAAGTAATCCTGCCGGGTGTCTATGTTCAGCCTTTACGTGCTGACACTCTAGACATATAGCCACAAAGTTGACTATGTCGGTATTCATTCCCTTCCAGAAGAATAAGGGCTTAAGGTCTGCCCTCATCTTTGTGACTCCTGGGTGAGCCATGTAAACCACTCTATGAGCCTAGCTCAGGATCAGCATCCTCAACTCATTGTTTGGCGGTACGTAAATCTCACCTCTAAACCTCATTAAACCATCGCTATCCAATGAATATCCCTCATATCATGGTACCATCATTGTGTTTTGTCCGATAAAATCCTTGACTTCTGTGTACCAGTTATCATCACGCTGTAAGGTGAGAATATTCTCACGTAGATTCGTTTGAAGAGGTAGCACCGAAAAGATGCGTGGCCTCCGACTCAAAGCATCCGCCACTTGGTTCACTATTCCCTTTATGTAAGTAATCTCGAAATCGTACTCGCTAAGCAATTCCGATCAACGTCGTTGTCGCGCGTTCAGGTCGCTTTGCGTGAAAATGTGTTGTAGTCCACAATGATCAATTTTTAATTCAAATTTTCGTCCAATAAGGTAGTGTCTCCAAATCTTAGAGGCATAAACTATGGCTAATAACTCCAAATCGTGCGTCGCATAATTCTCCTCATGCCTTCTCAGTTTTCTCGAAATGTAAGCAATCACTCGTTCGTCCTGCATCAAGACTCCGCCTAAGCCTTCCTTGGATGCGTCAGTGGATACCAAGAAGTCTGCGTCCATGTCAGGGACCTTTAGTATCGGCGCGGTTGTCAACAACTCTTTAAGCCTCCAAAATGCTTCTGCGCATTTCTCTGTCCAAACAAACTTCTTGTTTTTCTTCTGCAATTCCTTGATCGGATTAGCTATCTTCGAAAAACCCTCGACAAACCGTCGATAGTATCCTTCTAATCCCATAAAACTACGCACTTCTGTGACATTCGTCAGCACAGGCCATTCCATAATAGTCTCAACCTTGGCTGGATCCACATCGATACCTTCGCCGGAGATGACATGCCCTAAGTAGTGAATCCTCAATTGGTAAAAAGAGAATTTGGACAACTTCCCATACAATTTGTGTTCTCATAGACATTGTAGTACCAAGCGCAAGTGCTCATCATGCTCCTCCATCGTCCAAGAGTAGATCAAGATATCGCCAATGAATACTTGGACGAACTTGTCCAAGTACTCGCGGAACACCCCGTTCATCAAACTCATGAATACCCCTGGGGCGTTTGTCAGTCCAAATGACAAGACAGTAAACTCGTAATGTCCAAATATCGTCTTAAAGGCAGTCTTAGGGATGTCATCCTCCTTGATCCACAACTGCTGATATCCGGATCGCAAATCGATCTTGGAGAACACCGTCGCACCCTTCATTTGATCAAATAGATCATCAATTCTTGGTAAGGGATACTGATTCTTAATCGTAGCCTTATTCAGTTGACAGTAGTCAATGCAAAGCCTCCATGATCCATCCTTCTTTCGAATAAAAATAACTGGTGCACCCCACGGTGACACACTAGGGCGTATCAGTCGCAGGTCCAACAACTCCTTTAGTTGCATTTTCAACTCTTGCAACTCCGGGGTCGACATCCAATAAGGCGTTCTTGCTATCGGTTCGGTTCCCGGTTTCAGGTCTATGGTAAACTCTAGTGCCCTTTCAGGTGGCATCCCAGGCAACTTGTAACATCCCGCTCTAGCACACTGAGGACACTTATTCTTTGAGGACACTTGCTCGCAAGTGATCTGGACCCTTTTTGATGTTAGACCTATGATATTTGATTATGATGTGATTGACAGATGATATGATGTGTTACTATTCATGTAGACGGGTGCTATTGA
>ML812222.1:3087-14742 GCA_009831015.1 Picea engelmannii
CAATATCCATCTAGGATAGTTTCACCAACAACTTCATTGATCTTCATCTCATTATTCCACAATCGACCATGGTTTCTCCAACCATTCTTCTAGGATAACTTATCCATAAAGCGTATTCCCATGAGGGATTTCACCATAAGGGGACCACTCTGGATTTTATCCATTTTTACACCTTATCAATCATGATAATACAACAATGATTCATCAATCCAACAATGCATCATATCAATGGAAACTCATTGATCCATCTTCATCTATGAATGATTCCATTTGACATCTATCCATTCACAACAATCAATCAATCATTACTTGACATCAATCAATAAATCAATCAAACCGTTGGCATCAATGACAACATGATCCAACAATCTCCCCCTTTGGCATTGATGGAAATACCGACATTGATGTCAACACCAATTACCAATTATTGATGTCAACATGTAGATAAGACATGCTCTACATCAATAGTCAATGTGACTATCACTCTCCATAAATAGTCATCAGTCACATCAATGTGACTATCTCTCCCCCTTTGACATCAATGGAAAAGGGTCATTCTCCCCTTGGGGTTGCTCCCCCTGCTTGAACTCTCCTTGGGGTTGCTCCCCCTGTTTGAATTCCTTTGGTATTCCTCTGAATAATCTCTCCCATTTTGAACAAGGGATATCACTATGATATAATGTTGAAGATACATTTCTCATACTCCCCCTATGACCATTGCTCCCCCTAGAACTATGCCTATGTGCTCTTTCTTCAAGTATATGGTTCTTTTCTCCTCCTAGAATCATGGGAAGAAGAATGAATTCCCCTATGGGTATGTCTCCCCCTGTCTTCTCTGCAAGATGAACAATATGCTACCATATGACGATCCTTGGACCCGTTTATGCATCAAACTCATGCCATACCAACCATGATGAAACAAAAGATATGTCAACAATAAAATAGAGAATCATAAGTAGAACATCACCCAAGTAGATCATGTACCAATTATGTGCCCATCATGCACAACACCCATGTACAACAACCATGTACATCAATACCATAACATGTGCCATAAGATCTCATCAATGGAATGTATCAACCATATGCCAACATGTGCATCTACCAATATGCCAACCATGTCAAGCATGTGAGTCTGAAACAAATACCAATTGTTGTGTTAATCATGTAATACTAATGGTGTACTATCATCAAGCATATGCCATCTATAAGTGTACCAAACATGTACAATAACATGTATCACCACTTGTACCAAGCAAGTGCATCAACCATGCACCAATACCACAACATCATGAATCCCCATACATGTATGCCAAATCCTCCATAAAACATGTGCCAATCAAATTGCTAGTAGGTGCTTCTACCAATGTACTAGAAATGTACCAATCATACATCAACTATAGATCAAGATATGACTCATCAATGATGTACGACATGATCACCTCATTAACTCACCAACTGCATGTCCCAGTATGTACTCCATCCATATGCCAAATGCGTGCAACAAGTTTTCCAACAAGTAACTAATAATACATCATAATATATATCAATGAAACTTAAATATGCACCAGTCATGTACCCCAACAAATCAGCCTCAATCTTCCATTCACTATAGAAAATACTAAGCATCCAAAAATACATGTACTAGTAGTATGCTTCAATAGATCAATGACATCTCTAGCTAGAATCATCATGATATATCACATAACCAAGGTGTCATAACTTCACTGTCATAACCAACATTGTTCTTCAACAAAAAAATGCCTCAATCCATACCCATGGGTTAGTTCCATGCATCCAGGCTAGCCTTTCATTATTTTTTATCATCACATTACATAATCCAATACAAAATCATAAAAATCTGCAACAAACAGTGTTAGAACCTACAACAAACCATGTCAGACCCTACAACATAGATTTATATCATTACATCAAGATGCAACCCCTGTGCATATCCCCTTTCCCAAGGCTTTACCACATATACGCGTCCTGTTGCACAGACATATCGTGTATGTACATGACGGTTACCACTATCACCTGTGTATGCTTCAATAGATGACACACTTGAACCTCCCTTAAGGCTTCCATTCTGCTATGGTTGCTCGGTCTTATTCACCCACTTTTGAAGGTGTCCCTGCTTCTCAGAACTTGAGCTCTGAGCTTCCATCTTTTCAAATATGTCTCCCTTCCTTACCTCATTCCTTCTTCTAGTCATGCTATGTGAAGTCCTCATCATGGAATTTCTTCTTTTGTTCCATCACTCCTGGGATTTGTGGCCAAATCCACTACATTTGTATCATCTCATGGTGTTACAGTGAACAACAATGTGTCCTACTTGATCACATCTCCAACACCTTTTATAAAATCTTCCATTATATCTCCTTTCATAAGATATTCATTCCAAATCTTTGTGACCATATTCATTACATGAATAACATTGACCATGAAAAACGCTTTCATACCTTTTCTTTGGTGTCCATTTTCTTTGAGGTGTAAAGGTAGCTTCTCGATGTTTTTCTTGCTTAGTTCTTTTGAAACTTTCCTTTCCTTTGGATGGTTGAATTGCAACCTTTTCTTCATTCTTTACTTCATGCTTCTTTGAGGTTCTTTCTTCAATATGTGTAGCTTCTTTGTATCCAAGACCAGATTTATCATTTGGTGATCTTTGGCTTTCCAAGATCTCATTCACGATTAGTGAGATATTCAAGAATTCGTTTGACTTTACTTTCTTTCTAAGATCAACAACTTCACCTTATAACTTATTACATGAATATTCCTTTTCATCAATTTGATTCTTTAATAGTTCCTCTACCCTTTTGGCTTCTTCAATTTGGGTCTTGAGATGGACAATAGTTTCAAAAATTTTGCTAATCTCATCATCTACCTTTATATCTTCTTCTTCATTCTTTAGTCTTGTGATCTCTTCTTCCTTTTCTTCTAATTGATTCTTATAACTATCTTTTTGTTCTTTGAGCATTCCTTTTAAATTCAAGATGTGCCTTTGACTCCTCCTAAGAAATTTCTTAGTGTTATCCGAAAGATAGCTATAGTCTATATAATAATGGTCATTTCTATATTCATATAAACCATCTTCAACTTTCTTTTGAATTTCTAATAGGTATTCTTCTATTTTTTCCATGGGATAACTACCATCAAACTCTACACAAACTATTTCTATATTTTCTTCTTCACTTGTAGAGAAAAATTCAACATCATCACATTTTGAATCATTGTAATCAAGAGTCTTTGGATATTCTTTACCTTCATTTGAAATACTTTCGAGGTATTCTTTTTTGCCAACATCATCACATGATTCTTTGCTTTCATTTGAAATGTCTTCAAGATCTTCATTTGTGCTAACATCATCACTTGATTCTTTGTCTTCATTTGAAGTGTTTTCAAGTTCACATTTAGAAATAATGCATTCAAGAGTTTTTGGAGATTCTTTACCTTTAATGATCTTGATGGAGTGGTTTTCAACATCTTTTTTCTTGTTTTGATATGTCTCCTCTACCTTTAGCCATAGATCCTTTTTGAAAGTGCATTGTCCCATGCTCTCTTTGATAGGGCTTGAGAGTCCACTAAGAATGGTCTTGAGAGCTAATGCATCATTCTTCTTTCCTTCCCTTTGAGCTACAAACTTTGACTTGTTCTTCAAGGAAACTGATCCACCAATGGCTTCCTTCCAAATACCCACTCACATTTCCTTCAAGTGTACTCTCATGTCTATTCTCTAAGTAAAATAGTTTTCCTCATAAAGGATTGGAACTTCATCATCCATTTGTGTGTCTATAGATCTTCTCCAAGCTCGTTAAGGCTTATAGTGAATTCTGGCTCTGATACCAATTGTTGGACACACCGACCACACTTAGAGGGGGGGGGTGAATGAGTGTGGAGATCTTTTTCAAAACTTCCCTCTTTCACAAAAACTCATTAGTTAGCAATCACTATTTACTCATTACTTATTGTTTTAATTTATAACCAGTTAGATGTGAACATATATCAACAACATATATCACCAATATATCATCAAAAAATCATTACCACAAGAAAGACAAAGAACACAAGATGTATGTACAATTTTCTTTTTATTACGGACTTCAATCCTTGGGGTTTATCAACAACAATTGAATAGAGTACAACTCTACAAGAGCAATAGCTCTATATGAAAGACTCAACTTACATCCTCAGCACCAACTGAGATGAGGCAACAATCCTCCACATATATCAATCTATCACAGGTACATGACCTGTCAGTAGTGCATCCCACGTGTGTACGTTCCCTGAATCACTACAACCTATGTATGTACACGGTCAATCTGTTTTACAACCAATGTATGCCTTATGAGCTACTTAGGTTTTTCTCTTCAAAATCAACTCAGATCTTCTGTAACCTACAATCATACTCTCTTATGTCTTTCACTGTCCCAGCTGACCCACAACCAGTCACAACAAATCCAAGCTCTCCAATAACTTATTCATGCTTCTCAACCATATAATATGAATTCTACTTAATCATGTATAAGAAACCAATATACTATAATAATCATATCAACACTAAATCATAAGAGTGTTGCTCATTCCATCAACCAACACAAATCACATCATAATAGACATACCAAGGATGCCTTAAGCATTCACTACACAACAAGCAATGGTATCCATCAAGACAATAATATAACCATACCATAATTTTTATGGAAGATCTGAGCCCATAGAATGCAGATCTGGAACCTGCTTCATTCTTCAACAACCAGTCATCAAATAAAACATTGATCTCCATGAATTCATCCACTGTATGCGCATTGTCCTCATATAGCCCACGTATGTACGCATCCTGGCCCATTGTAGCCGACGTATACCTCAGAAACTAGGGTTTATGAACCTCCGAGACTTTTGTCGTCAATATTTAAGACATGTTGAAACGTTGATGCGTTCATGATATCTTCCATACCCTCTCTCTCACAGAATAGATCTTCAATCATGCTCAAGTGATACACTCAAAAGATACACACAAAGGTGTTTTTCACAAGAGACCCTTGCCTTTTATTTATACTCTTCATCTTCTAGGTCACTTAGCCCACTTATAGGTCACTTAACTTGTTTTCCTCATTTTAGGGTTATCTGCTTTCCATAAATAGAAAGTTCTCTATTACTTTATCATTTAAATATTCCTCCTTGACTTTGTCACCTCACTTTATCATTTAAATAATATTCTTTGATTTTGTCACTTCACTTTATTATTTAAATAATCCTTCTTGACTTTGTCACTTTAATTTATCATTTAAATAATAATTTCATCTTTGCAAGCTCTTTGACTTCTTTGACCTTTTGGGGCTTCAAGTCAACATATGAGGGTCCTCCAACTTCGTAAGGCCATAACTCTCAAACCATGAGGAGTTATGTGACATTCCACATACCACCGGAAATGGCATGACAAGCACTATCCATCTAGGATAGTTTCACCAACAACTTCATTGATATTCATCTCATTATTCCACAATCAACCATGGGTTCTCCAACCATTCTTCTAGGATAACTCATCCATAAAGCATCTTCCTTTGAGGGATTTCACCATAAGGGGACCACTCTGAAGTTTATCCATTTTTACACCTTATCAACCATGATAAGACAATAATGATTCATCAATCCAACATTGCATCATATCAATGGAAACTCATTGATCCATCTTCATCTATGCATGATTCCATTTGACATCTATCCATTCAAAACAATCAATCAATCATTACTTGACACCAATCAATCAATCAATCAAACCATTGGCATCAATGACAACATGATCCAACAAATACTTTTGAGGTTTGTTATGAACAATGTGAAACCAGTTTCTGTACCTTTCGCTTCCCAATTTAATCTTTCTTCAAGTTTATGTCCTAGTACAAAAGAAGAAAAGGAATATATGTCTCGAATACCATATGCTAATGAAGTAGGAAGTTTAATGTATGTGATGGTTAGTACAAGACCAAACATTTCACATGCAGTTGGGGTTGTCAACAGATATATGGAAAATCCAGTATAGAGTGCTAGGTAAAAGTGAAATGGGTGCTTCAGTATCTAAGGGGCATACGTGATTATTGTATCACCTATAACAATGGTTGTGAGTTATTCTTCGGATATGTTGATTATGATTTTGCAGGTGATTTGGACAATATGAGGTCAACTTCAGGATATATCTTTACTCTTGCAGGTGGAGCTATTAGTTGGATGTCAACGCTACAAAGTATTGTTTCTTTATCCACTACAGAAGAAGAATACATAGTTGGTTCACATGCTTGCAAAGAGGCGGTTTGGTTAAAAGGTTTGTTTGGTGAGTTTGGAAGGATGCAAGACAAAGTAAATCTACTTTGTGATAGTCAAAGTTCTATTCACTTGGCCAAGAATCCAACCTACCACAGTAAAATTAAACATATTCCTATTAAGTACCATTTTGTAAGATAGGTCATCGATGAAGGTGGAGTTTCTCTTGAAAAATTTCATACAAAATAGAAATGTGCAGACATGTTCACAAAACTAGTACTTTTAGAGAAGCTATGATGGTGCTTGGCTTCTCTTGGCTTGCAGAAAAAGTGCTAGAATAAAATAATGAGCAAGGTATCAGATAAATTTGTTGTCAAGGTGGATATTATTGAAATGGTTGACAATAAAACCTCGGATTCAAGGATCTATCGTCTACCTCAGCTCCACTACCTTCGATTCGGTTGTGCATGCGTTGATTCTGCTGGAGCATGCATAGGAGAGACCTAGGCGAATGTGAGAAGAGGGAAGGGATTTTAAAATTGTTTAACATACCCATTATCGAATAATAAGATATCATCGATACTTGCTTGGTGGACGTAACCCGAAGTTGGGCGAACCACATAAATCATTGTATATTATTTTTTCCATGTGTGTTTTCTATGTATTATTAATTGTGCCTCTCATATTAATAGCCACCATCAATCCCATTTCATTCCATATCGGTTTTCTACCCTTCCACAAATGACCCACACCATGTGGTCTCTCAACCACAACATTTTCAGTTCCCTCGGTCTGGTCTTAGCAATGAACACTTGTGACATCATAGCTAGGATCCACTCTAAAAATAATGTGAACATGATGCTCCCATATCCAAATTGTTTCAACTTCCCTTTTCTGCATTGAGTCAATTGGTCCTTAAGGTTGACTAGCAATCCTTGAAACTAGTTGAACATTGTTGGTTCTAAATAAGTGAGGGCATACTCAATGTTCCCTTTCACTCCCAGATGTGGCAATGTGGACCCTGTCACCCGAGTAATCATGAACATGATGTTTTTGAGTGGAAGATCCACCACATATTGAATATGGATCTTGTTAATAGTCCTTCTAACTCATGGGAGGAATTTCTCCTCAATGTAATCCATGATATACCTTTATGATCTGGAAGGTCATCCTGATAATACCATCAGTGCCCCTGGACATGACAAAGTCTTGAGAAATTAAATTTCCTCTATCTCTATGGTCAGTTGATTCTACTTCATGTTCGAACATTGTTGATCTGGTTGCAAGAAATTGACCAGCATGTTTAGTAGGCTCAATTGCGACCAGATCTTTTGATAGTGAAATAATTTTAAGAGTCCACAGTCTCGCAGAGATTTCAAATCATGTTGGTCACAAAGAAGAGAAAATAGTGGATGACACTTGCACAACTAAGGATAGGTTTCACATGTGCAAATTCAAATAATGGAGAAAGGATTCTCAAACAGTTTCATTATTTGTATTGACAAATCTAGATTAATCTTAATCCTAGGTATATGAAGCATTGAGAGGGATGAGATTCTTAAAGATAGAAATCTTTTTTACACAAATTTGAGGAATGGATTACACTTCGAGGATTCCATCCCTTTCATTGCTTACAGATTTGGTCTTAAAATGAATCTAAAATAATTTGTACATATCATTCACAATTATTATTTATTTTATTAGTTTATAAAGTCAATTAATGTATAATGATTTAAGAAACATTTAATATAATATATTGTATGTAACATAGGAAGAAAAAAGTAACTGAAAAATTAAGATATAAAACTTGATAAAACCTTTATTACATAAAAGTGACTTTTTACAAATATTGTTTAATACTAAAACAACAATACGCAAAGCATAGACATGTATATAAAATATCTCAATTCTAATGCTAAATCAAAATGTGCAATAAATATGTTGTACATAGTTAAACACATATTTTTAACTTAATATTTATATTATCATTTTTTATAAATTATGACATCATTGCATTTTTTTACACTCCCTTGTCTTACTATGATGACACTATTTTATTTTTTGGCATCCCTGTTTATATGTTTAAATGAAAAACAATAATATTACATTAGTTATTGGTTGTGATATCGGTCTTTATAAATTGAAAATTTGTAGACATTCTTAGCAATGATCATGCGCATTTTGGAATTGTTTTTTATGTTTTTTGTAAATAAAAAGAGAGAGTATATTACTTTATGTCTTCAAAAAATAACATTTGTCAAAATGTAGCCATCTGTTCTGCTATGTGTGTGGAAACAAAAACAGGTGGCATTATGCATATTAATAACACATGTGTAAGAACTGTAAAATACCTACCACCTATTCTACCATGAAAATGGAAACTAGAATAAGCGGCCTGAACTAGAGTTTCCTGGTAGTAAGAAAGAAAAATAACTAAAACCAAAAAATTGACAGTATGAAATTTAAACATGAAGAAAAATCGAGTGTTCGTCCTGGCTAACCATGAAGGCGTAAGGCTAGCAACAAGTCGGGAAGTGACTCTTTGCAGGCTCACTTGATAAAGAATTAAATAGGAAATACATGTGTTTACTCAAGAGGCTCTAGTGATACATTTGTTCGGCGAGGTCCCTCCTCATCTCGAAAATGAGTTATAGGTGTTCCACCGTGAGTTTGCACACTGTGGATGAGGCATGGCTATCCAAGACCTACTGCATTGGTGCCTTGGGTGTGTTATGTCCTTCTTTCTCATACCATAATTCACCCCAGTGGATTTTTGGGTCTACTGCGTTGGGGGCGGTTGTAATCCAACAGTCGTGTAGGAAGCTCCTCTTCTATCAGACAAACCATCGTGACCAGCTCCTCGGTGCCTCCCTGTGTCATCCAATCACCACCAGCGTCCTGTGTTGTCCATTCACCATCGGCTTCCTGCTGTAAGTTTTAAACCTGAGAACTAAAGTAATGCATATAGATTCTTAAGCAATACATAAATTAATCAATGGCTCATACACAGAGTACACAGAGATTTTATAACGGAAACCCTCGACCAGGAAAACCTTTCTTATTTTCATTATATCGAATTTCACCATTCGCCATAGAATATATACAATTTTTTTAGGTATTCCGTAGATACCAAAACCCTAATCCCTTAATTCGGGATTAATTTACAAATCTGCTAAAAATAGCAAAAAACCACCCAATTTTTTTTTTGAGATGTTGCGCGTAACCAGGGGGGGCATACCTACCCCCCCCTTGGGACCCTGCTAGGAAAGCACTCGGTGCACACGACAGAGCTCTAGGTGAAGGGATCATCAAACGCAGTTGTCGTATCTGACACACCCACACACACACATAGACGCAAATAATATAACACATACCCAACATTCTCCCACTTGTTGTTTTCTTTGCATCCAGGGGTCCAAGGGATTATATAGTCAAAAATCTAGTGCAGCAATGCCCATTGTTACTCTACACAAGGAGAACTTTTCTATGCTCACAGACTTTGTTAATGAATCTGCAACATTCTTCAAAGTGTCAACCTGTTCCAGTAACACCTTCTTTTCCTCAACCATGTCTCTCACAAAGTGATACTGAACATCAATATGCTTTGTCTTCGAATGATAAGCTGGGTTATTTTCCAGGAATATTGCACTCTGACTGTCACAGTCTAATCTCACTACTTATTGTACCAACCCAATACCTGAACACAATCTTTGTAACCATATTGCTTCCTTGCTTGCATGGGTGGCTGCCATGTATTCAGCTTCTGTAGTTGAGAGTGACACTACAGCCTGTCTTTTACTCATCCAACTGATTGCTCCTCCATATAGGTTAAACACATACCCACTTGTATATATTCTGCGATCCAGATCTCTAGTCCAGTCTGCATCAACAAATCCATGTATGTCCACCACTCTATCTAATCCTGGTCTTCCTTGGTAGCATAATCCATAACTCGTGGTGCCACAAAGATACCTGAAGACCCTCTTTACTGTTGTCCAATGCTCCTTCCCTGGTTTTGACATATACTTGCTCAAAACTCCCACTGCATGTGCAATGTCCGGTCTAGTACAAACCATTGCATACATTAAACTGCTAACTGCACTGGCATATGGAACATGGGACATGTCCTCTTCTTCTACCTATGTCTTGGGACACTGATCTGTAGATAACTTTACACCTATAGGAATAGGAAACTTGACCAGTTTACTTCCATGCATATTAAGCCTCTGCAATATCATCTCAACATATTTTCTTTGATTCAACCAGAGTTTCCTATTTGCACGATCTCTTTTAATCTCCATTCCCAGAATGAAGTTAGCAACACCGAGATCCTTCATGTCAAATTTGGAGGATAGCTCTGATTTCACCTCCTTGATAACATCCATGTTATTTCCTACCAACAACATGTCATCCACATACAACACTACATAAATGAAGTAATTACCAACCTTCTTGGAATATACACAGTGATCAACCCTGCTTCTTACAAATCCCAATCCAAGGATGTATGTGTCAAACTTTTGGTACCACATCCTAGGTGATTGCTTCAGACCATATAGTGACTTATTTAGCTTACAGACCAGCTCTTTCTTTCCCTTCACTACAAGGCCTTATGGTTGTTTCATGTAGATTTCTTCTTCCAGATCCCCATGTAGGAACACTGTCTTCACATCCATCTGTTCCACTTCAAGATCAAAAGCAGCAACAATAGATAAAAGAAATCTAATAGAAGTTAACTTAGCAACAGGAAAAAAAATCTCACCAAAGTAAACTCCCTCTACCTGGGAATAACCTTTTGCTACTAACCGAGATTTGTATTTCTCCACCTTACCTTGTGCATTAAACTTATTCTTGAACAACCATTTGCTACCAACCAATTTTCTTCTGGCTGACAACTCAACTATATCCCATGCCTCATTCTTATCCAAGGCATCCATTTCTTTAACCATGGCCTTCTTCCAAAGTTTACTATCCTCTGAATTCACTGCTTCCTTGATAGTTCTGGGATCATCATCAGTAATAGATAAAGCAAAATTGGAATAAAAATCAAGTGGACTATACCTTTCTGGTTGCCTTCTATCTCTCTCTGATCTCCTCAATACTAGGGTATGAGGTTCGTCTTCTTCTTATTCTTCTTCCTCTGCTTCCTCTTCTTCAGATGATTCAGATTTTTCATCATCCAACTCAAGCTCTATTTTCTCAAGTTCATCTTGTGTTGGTGGGAATTCCTATTTGGACACATCTTTTACCTCTATGAAAACAACATCTCGACTGTAAACAGTTTTCTTGGTTTTTGGGTTCCAAAGCTTATAACCTTTCACACCATCTTTATAACCAATAAAGATACACTTTTCATCTTTATTATCCAGCTTACTCCTATTTTCCTTTGGAACATGT
>ML812222.1:58564-79915 GCA_009831015.1 Picea engelmannii
GGTCTCAAATATTTCCATTGGGGAACTATGGTGCATCGCGTTTGCGGACAGACCAACTTTGTGCATATGCTCAGTTTCAATTTTAAGTTGCATCTATTCATTTTCAATTTCGGGTTCGTCCACCTACCCTACAATGTTTTTTCTCTTCTTCGTCAGGGGAACTTTGTGAGAACTATAAATTTTTGTGCGAGGAGGGTTCTTATCTCCTCCTTTGTTTGAAGATTTTTGGGTTGCATTCTTACTAGGGTGAGCTGTTGAAGCGATGCTCCGTGATGCCGTTCTCTTGGGAGTGTTGGTAGGGGACTGGACACTCTTCTCACCAGATAGTTTTCCCTGTTGTCTGTATAATTCAGTCACGCTTTGCAATGTCTCTATGTCACAATCTCTAGAATCATGAGTGTCGTCGTCACTGCCTTTGTCTTTGGTCAGAATTCTATGGATAAAAGAGCTGCTAAAGTCAACTGATAATAAATGTTCTTGAAAAATACCATTAGGTTTGAACCCTTTTATCCTTTCAACATATGTTAGGTTCAAGTTCTTGAAATGGCCTACGAATTCATCAATCTTGTTGATGTTTCTGCACACAAAGTCCTCGACTTTCCAGGGCAGAGGAATGAATTGTTATTTTTTCTTCTCATGGAAAAAATGCAACCAGTGGTTGTATTGCCTTGCTATTTCTGCAACAAACATCTTATCTGTAATGTGGCATGGAAGGAAAGCAAGATTTTCCTTGGAGCCAAAGACCATTAGTACATTGTGATTTTCCTTTAGTTCAAGTGTCCCCTTCCTATTCAAAAACTTGGTTTCCTGGCTAGACATCCAGGGAGAATCCTTCCCTAACAATAAATCTTTGAAAACTGAGACAAAGTCATTAAAAACTTCATAAAAACAATGGGAGGCATTGTGCCTGCACAGGGCCTAGTACCAGAATGTTACTAGGTCAAATTCACAACCTATTTTCTTGGAAAGAGACAGTTTTGGAAATGAACAACAATGCACTATTGCGAAAATCAAGTAGGATGACATATACAATTTATTCTATTATTTGAATCGTGACAGTTGGGAACAAATTTCAATGGAAGTTAGCTTCCCCCAATCGAAAATGAATTGTTCCTGGACTGTGAAGTACAAAATATAAATAACTATATGGGAAATGCTTGTCGTGGATTCATGTCTCGTTATTCTTGTAAACAACCAAGCAATTTCCCGGAATGGATTTCTAAAGGAACTTACCTACAACTTTGTGATATCTTCAGGAACTATTGTTGGGTTTTTGAGGAACTCAGCTAAGATGTCCAACCCGTTATCATGTTTTTCTAGGAACTGCTTGCAGTCTTGTCCTCTGAAGGTCAATGTTGGCTCCGACAATTTTAACATCTTGCGGAAGATCTGAGGTGACAAAGAAACATGAGAATGGTTGTGCAGTGGAATAATTCTTTGGCTTGAAATATATTTTTTGGTGCACCAAGAGACCACCTGCTTACAGTAAAAAACCTTAGGGATGTAGCCTGCATGAGTGATCCCTGAGGTCCAAATGACTTCGTTCTCGATGGAACGAGATGAATAGTAAGAATATGCCCTAGACCACTGGAAGTTTTGGTCCTAACATCCGAAGGTATTCACACTATATCCACAAAAATGT
Organism: Picea engelmannii; assembly: GCA_009831015.1. Classification (NCBI taxonomy): domain Eukaryota; kingdom Viridiplantae; phylum Streptophyta; class Pinopsida; order Pinales; family Pinaceae; genus Picea; species Picea engelmannii. The sequence goes on from ML812222.1 coordinate 60,207, forward strand.
TGTTGACCTACTGCCATAAGTTTACAAGAACGTTTGTTTGCTCCAGACGATGATTGAAATGAAGAGTTTGAAGGGATAATATAACACTGCACAAATCTTGGTCCAATGCATGTGAATGGGAGATCTCCTCGAGAATTTCTCTCATTAATGACAATTTTGACGGTTGTTGCATGATCTATTGTTAACATTAAAGACTAGTAATTGCACACATAGAAGTGCGAACATGAAGGATATGACAATGAGCAATTAAGCATTGGAGATTTATTGAACGGGCCAACACGATGACCCATGTTTGAGATGAACAATTGGAAGGGACAATATAACTCTCTGTAGATCTTGGTTTAATGTGTATTAATGGGAGATCTCCTGGAGCATTTTGCTCATTAATGACAATGTTGACAGTTCCTGCATGGTGAGTTGTTAGCATCAAATGTTACTAATTTCATATTAAGAAAGAAGTAGGAAGGTGGTTGGGACGAGAAAGAGTAGTTAAGGAGTGTCTAATTATCAAAAGTGGTCAGGCGGGCTTCAAAATAGGGTTACAAGGTACAATTGTTGGAGGTGAGGGTGCAAGGGTCAAATTGTATGTCTTAGAACTTTTTTAGTGAAATACGCATAACACCGAAGAGGGTATGATAGGATATTTGAGAGGGACATTTATATATCACGGAAGTCTGGGTAATGTTTGCAGGACACAGAACAATGGAGGTGCAAATGTGACCCGCCTATCCAAAAACCTACAATCGAAAAAGTGGCTCAAGTATGGAATATAGAAACGGTTGGGCGGATTCATTTTCGCTAATATATTTAAACTTGTAATATATATCCCATTGTGTGGCAAGATATTTTCTACATGTCCCTCGGAAGAAAAGAGAAAATAAGAGAAGATAAATTAATTTAAATTTGAGGAGTCGAGATTTAATTAAATTTCACTGTCTCGTCGACACTTTTGCTTTTTAATGGAGGTATGTATGGTTGTTGCATGATGAAGTATTAGCATTAAACCTTGGTCGGGCACAGAAAAAAGTGCCTAAGAATTGGATATTTCGTGAACTCATCAACCCTTTGGAACTGCGAAAGAGATTCCATGAAATGGGAAAGTATGGAAAGCTACTAGACGGGCTTCAGAATTAGGGTGACAATGGCTCCCTAGGAGACGTGACTTCCTGAGGGTCAAATTGTATCTCTCAGAACTTGAATGAAAAATGTGTACCATGGAAGAGGGAAATTTGTATACAACAAACCATTTCGGTCATTAATGACATGTTTAAGGTTCATGCACAACAAAGTGCTAGCATTAAATCTTGCCAATTACATTTCCAAAGAGAAGTAGGAAGGTGGTGGGGACAAGGAACAACAAGTAAGAAATGGCTAATTATCAAAAGCGGTTGGTGACGCTTCAAAATAGGGATACAAGATGCAACCAACAAAGGTTAGGGCCCGAGGGTCAAATTGTATCTCTCGAGAGTGTTGACCGCATAATGTGTAACATGGAAGAGGGCATGATGATGCATTCCTGTAGACAAATTGGATATCGCGGAACTTCGGGTATTGTTTTCTAGTCATAGAACATTGGAAACACAATCTTGAGCCCACCATTCCAGGAACCCACAATTGAAAATGTGTCTAAGTATGAAACATGGAAACAGAAGGGCGGACTTGATACACAGTAAATTTACAAAGTCATGGAGATACAACCAACTTCGGGCTAAGTATTGAAAGGGACATCGGACTGTTGGGACAAATTGTATATCGCAGAAATTCGTGCACTGTTTGCAAGTTGTGGACGATTCCAATCACAATTTTGAGGCCATCAATACAGGAACCCGCAATCAAAAAAATTTCGAAGTATGGTATAGGGAAACGCTGGCTCGAGCTTGTTTTCTCTAATAAATTGAAATTTGTAATAGCTTTGCCATTACTTGGCAAGATCTTCTTTGCATGTTTCTAGACAATTTCTATAGGGATGGTTAGTACTCGAGACTTCTGCCTATTAATGATAATCCTTACAGTTGTTTCATGATGGTGTTTTAGTATTAAAAATTTGGTGTTTCATATTTGGAAAGAAGTACAAGGATGGCCGGAACAGGAAACACTGAATAGAAATTGGAGATTTTGTGAACCCACCAACACAAGGATCCAAAATAGGGTGACAAGGCCTCCCCATAAGACGTGAGGCCCCAATGGTCAAATTGTATCGCTCAAAACATTTGAATGCATAATCTATAACACAGAAGAGGGGACAATGTCAGAATCCAGTAGTCAATTTGTATATGGTGAAGGGCCAGGTGCCAATTGTTTCATACGAGTGTGTTCAGTTGTCACTAGTAAGAGAATAATTAATGTATATTAGGAAGGATGAGAAGTTAGTGGGGATGGAAGGCATCGAAAGATACTTTGAAACATTTGTGAACCATGGTAGAGTGAAGCTTGCAAGTCTGAGGAGTACGTGGTGGAATTCTAGATCATGAAATTTTTGAGTGCAATATGTATATCATGGAACAAGAAGAAGTAGAGTTCGAAAGTGCCAATATGTATATCATGGAACAAGAAGAAACAAAGTTCGAAAGCGCCAACCCGACAACCACGGACATAAAATTGTCTAAGTATGGAAAGGAACAATGGTCGGTCGGATTCATCATGTGAGGATATAGATGGAGATGAAGATATGTCAGCCCGCCAATGTTGGAACCCGCGATCATAGAAAGGAAACTAAGTATATAACTAGAAAGCGATAATACACGGGAAGAAGAAAAGGGAAAAAGGGCTAAGGAGTCCATGGTGGAATTATAGATCATGAAAGTTTTGAGTGCAAGATGTATATCACAAAACAAGAAGCAACTGAGTTTGAAAGTGATAATCGCGGCCATAAAATTGGCTAAGTATGGAAATGAACAGTGGTTGGTCGGATTCATCATGTGAGGATATAGATGGAGATGAAGATATGTTATCCCACCAATGTTGTAAGCCACAATCATAGAAAGACGACTAAGTATATAACTAGAAAGTGATAATACATGGGTAGAAGAAAAGGGAAAAAGAGCTAAGTATCTCACATAAGAACATCTACTCTTCATTTATTAATGCCAATCTTTTCGAACATCGGGTGAGTTCTCACTAGTAAAAGAATAAATTGTAGATCACAAAAGTTCTTTGGGTGCAATATGTATATGACAAAATAGGGGATATAAGTGTTGGATACCGCAAACCTGGGACCTGATGGTCAAATAATTTGCTAAGTATTGAAAGGGACCACGATCAGTCGAGCTCATGGTGTGAAGATATAGATAAAGAGTTTCCAATTTGCGAATCGAGGAGGTCGTGATCATATATATGCAACTAAATATAGAAACACAAAGGGATAATAGAGGGGGAGAAAAGAGGAAAAATTAAAAGAGAAAGTGTTTATATTGATTCCAATAGTATTCATATTAATATATATTAATAGATTATTTCTGGTCCAAATGTAAATCATCTTCCAATTTATAGGATTCTCTTCGGTTCACAAATTTTGTTGAAATCCATAAGCAATAGAAAGGGAAAAAATGATGGACAACTGGGCTCGTGACGGGGCATTCCAGAGGAAACATTGTATATTGCGGAACTTTGGGCATTTTTTGCAATTCACGGAAGATTCAAAACACAATTTTGAGGCTGTCAATCTAGGAACCTGCAATCAAAAAAGTGTCCGAGTATGGAACAGGGAAACGTTGGCCCAGAGTTGTTTTCACTAATATATTGAAATTTGTAATAGCTTTTCCATTACCTGGCAAGATCTTCTTTGCATGTTTCTGGACAAGTTCTGTAGGGATATTCCTCGATACTTTTGCTTATTAATGAAGATCTTTAAGGTTGTTTCATGATGGTTTTTTATTATTAAACCTTTGGTGTTTCATATTTGTAAATAAGTACGAGGATGGGCGAAATAGGAAAAAGCGACTAGGAGTTGGAGATTTCGTGAACTCACCAACGCGAGGATCCAAAATAGGGTGACAGGGTCTCCCCAGAAGACATGAGGCCCCGGCGGTCAAACTGTATAGCTCAGAACATTTGAATGTGTAATGTGTAACATGGAAGAGGGGACGATGTCGGAGTCCGGTAGTCAATTTGTATATGGAGGAGGTCTGGGTGCCAATTATTTCATACCAGTGTGTTCAGTTGTCACTAGTAAGAGCATAGTTAATGTATATTAGGAAGGAAAAGAAGTTAGTGGGGATGGAAGGCAATGATATATACTTTGAGACATTTTTGAACCCTCGTAGAGTGAAGCTTGTGATTTTGAGGAGTCCGCGGTGGAATTGTAGATCACGAATTTTTTAATTGCAAGATGTATATCATGGAACAAGAAGCAACTAAGTTCGTAAGTGCCAACCCAACAACTGCAGCCATAAAATTGGCTAAGTATGGAAAGGAACATCGGTTGTGTTGATATTATGGTAGCTTCAGGAGGTATCAACCTCCATTGTGACCTTTAACAAGATTATAATATTCTAGAAGCAAGAAAAGAAGTGATTGTAACCCTAGAAGAGATGTCGACTAAGAGAGATAATTACTATGAATTAATTAGTACCCAGAATGAGAAGTCGGCCCAGGCAGCCTGCCAAAACTAGTATAAATACAGGGCATCAGTCTTCAATTTACACACAACTCTCAGAATCGCAGTGAGACACTTGTGTGCACTGCAGTTGGGAAGTCTTGTGCGTAAGTCCTGGAGAAGGTGTTGTCGCCAGTTCAAAAGTCTATAGTTTCTATCTTTCTGGGTTGGAATCTCTGATCAGATTTGGTTACTTCTTGCTTGGTTCATGAGCCTTGCTTGGCTATTGATTTTCTACCAGGATTCTTCTTTATGTCAAGGTCAAGTTGCTCGGGGGTGGCTTCGACCTATGGTTGGGTGACAATAGTGATATTATCTATGGTTAAAAGAGCACATTATAGCAGGTTATTGGCCCACACCTCCTTCATTCAGTCTAACCACTGGAAGGAATCATAGCCATAAGGATACTAATCTCATTGAAGAATTTTCTCTAGGGTTTTCTAGCAGGGGCAGTTACCAAAGCATTGTCTCTAGGGTTACTAACAGGTGCAATAGTAGAAACCTTAAAACCCTGATCCAACACTTTATGATGGAACATATCGCTCAAGAAGAAGGTATTCAATTTCACCTTAGTCCAACGCACCTCTTTGCACTCTCAGAAGGAAGAAACGTCAAAGTTGAAATTTTGGATCAAAGCATGACCAGTCACGAGTGAACTGAAGTCATGAATGAAAAGACTAGTCATCTACACTACTCAACACTCACAGGAATGATTGAAGATGACATGTGGATAATTGACAGTGGATATTCTAGGCATATGATGGGATATCAAGCTAGACTCTCCAATCTAAATGAAAATAAGACATCACACAAGGTAGAGCTTGGAGACAAAAGAACTTACCCGGTCGAAGAAATTGGACAAGCCTCCATCAAGTTTTAAATAGGTAACAATGTTCATTTGAGCAATGTCTTATATGTACATGGTTTATAAAAGAATCTTGTATCCATATCTTTCCTATAAGACAAAGGAAACATAATAACTTTCGTAGATGGAAAAGTGTTGTCTTGGCATAAAGACTCCAACATAGAGAATGCTAGGGTTATTGGAACCCGTGAAGGAAATCTATATAAAATACTAGAACAAAATGATGAAGATCTTGTACATGATGAAGTCAATCCCAATGAACTTTGGCACAAAAGGTAAACTCATATTAACTATAAAGCATTACCTTTTCTCAAGAACATGGTTGAAGGAATACCATAATTACAGTCTACACATGAAGGAATTTGCAAAGGATGTGCTCTTGGAAATAATATTAGGAAACCATTCCCAAGAAGCAATAGTAGATCTAAGGAGATTATAGATCTAATACATTCATATGTTTGCAGTCCGATGCCAGTCAAATCTCTAGGAGATTCTCTTTACTACGTAATCTTCATACATGATTACTCAAGAAAGACATGGTTATATCTTTTGAAGACAAAGGACAAAGTATTAATCAAGTTTCAAGAATTCAAAGCAGAGATAGAGAACCTCACAAACAAGAAAATCAAGACCTTGAGAATAGATAATGGAGGAGAATACACATCCAAGGAATTTTTTGCCTTTTGCAAATCAGCAAGGATTAGGAGGGATCTGATTGTTCCTCATAATCCTCAACAAAATAGTGTAGCAAAAAGGAAGAACAGATCTATTAAAGAAAATGTGAAGGCATTACTAAATGATCAAGGTTTATCTATGTTTTTATGGGGAGAAGAAGCCATGACATCAATATATGTTCAGAACAAAATTCCTCACTGCATATTGAAAGATATGACTCTAGAAGAAGCCTTCTCAGGAAATAAACCTAATGTGGAAAACTTAAGAATCTTTGGATGCCATGTTTACTTTCACATTCCCATGGACAAAAGGAATAAATTAGAACCCTTGGGAAAGAAGGGAATATTCGTGGGATATAGTGAATCATCCAAAGACTATATAATCTATATCTTGAAACAACATAAGATTGAAGTCAACAGAGACATGACCTTCAATGAAGATATGGCTTTCAAGAAATTCATAGAAGAAACTATAGAAGAAGAAGAGTATGAAGAGCCTATTGAAGAAGGAACATGTCTTCCAGAAAATCAAAATGAAGAAAACGAACAACTTTATCATCTGATGCAACCATGTGATACCATTGATTTAGACAATGTACCCAAGACTAAGAAATGACCAGCTTGGCTTGAAGCTACCCTACAAGAATAAGAAAGACTCAAGGCCCCAAGTGGGACCTTCAGAAAAAGTAAGAAGCCCAAAAGATTCTCTAGCTATGCAACATGTATGACAAATCTTCTAGACGAAGAACCTACCACGCTTGAAGAGGAAGTTCAAAAGAAACAATGGAAAGAAGCCATGAAATAAAAACACCATCCCATCATGAAAAATGATGTATGGGAAATTGTCCCTAAACCTAAAGAAAAATTAGTAGTAACATCAAAATGGGTATATAAGGTCAAACATGCAGTAGACATAAGCATGGGAAAATATGAAGCAAGGTTCGTAGCTGGAGGGTTCTCCCAGAAGGAGGGAGAAGACTATGATGAAACATTTTCTTCGGTTTCCAGATATACTTCCATTAGAGCTATAATGTCTCTTGTTGCTTCAATGGGATGGAGTTTACATCAGATGGATGTAAAGACAACTTTCCTCAATGGAGAAATCGAAGAAGAAGTATGCATTGAACAACCTCAAGGGTTTGAAGTACATTCCAGAGACACTCATGTTTGAAAATTAAAGAAATATTTATATGGACTCAAGCAAGCTCCAAGAGCTTGGTATGCCATAATAGACAACTACCTAATGAGACTTGGTCTCTCCAAAATTCATGCAGATCCAAATCTTTACCACAAAGTCGTGAACAATGCACTTGTGATTCCACTGCTATATGTTGACGATCTATACCTAACAAGTGAAGAGTCTCTCATCATCCAGTGAAAAAAGGAACTAGCTTCTGAGTTTGATATGAAAGATCTTGGCCTCATGCATTATTACTTGGGACTAGAAGTATGGCAGAAGCATGGTGAAGTATTCCTTGGATAAGGAAAGGATGCAATAAATATTCTTCAGAAGTTTGGAATGATGGATTTCAAATCCATGGACACTCCTATGACCACTGATATAAGAAAAGTAAGAGATTTAGATTATGATCTAGTATATCCATCACTATATCGACAATTGATTGGGTCATTGATGTATTTGGTAAAAGCTCGACCAGACATTTGCTTTGTCGTGAACACACTAAGCCAGTTCTAGGTGGAACATAGACATGAGCATTGGACAACTGCAAAGCATGTTATAAGGTATATCCGTGGGACACTAAACAATGGTTTAAGATATACAAAATCTAGTGATATACAACTTCATGGATTCACAGATTCAGATTGGGAAGGAAGAGTAGAAGACAAAAAGAGTACTTCAAGGATGTGTTTCAGCTTGGGCTCCACTATGATATCTTGGGGTAGCAGGAAACATAAGTCTGTAGCACTCAACACATTAGAAGCATAATATATCGCAACATTTGAGGCATGTACAGAAGCAATATGGATGAGAAAGATGATTTCTAGATTATTTGATCAGGTTCCAGATTCGACCATAATACACCGTGACAATCATAGTTGTATAAGGATATCAAAACACCCATTGTTTCATGAATGGTTGAAACAAATTGAGATCAAATACTACTTTATTCAAGATAAAGTCAAAGAATATGAAGTAAAGCTCAAGTATATCCCCACATATGAGAAAACAACATATATCATGACAAAGCCTCTGTCCAGAATAAAGTTTGCATATTTCCAAGACAAATTGGAGATTTTGGAAATAACTCCCTTAGTTGAAAGGGAAGAGACTCTCCAGGTTGGGAGGGAGCACTAACATATCATTGATTTGAGGATAGTCATTTTCAAGTTCGAAAAATGGTCCATCTTGGGAAGTTCCTTTCCAGTTCAGAAAGTGATTGAGATTTCTGACGGATAGGCATTTTCCAGTTTGGAAAATGGTCCAGATCGAAAGGTCATTTTTGTAATGAAAATGGTTCTATGGATTTTTTATGTACCATAGACAACGATTTCCCTTGTGGTTAAATTGGGGAATGGCCTAGGACAGTCTCTCTTCTTGAAGGTCACTCTCAGTAGTTGTCAAGAAGTCTGGTTTGCCTCATCAGAAAGTCATTCTTTTGAAGCTCACAGTTGTGAGCAGTTTTGAAGAATGTTCTGTTTTCGAGGTTGGTGCAGGGCAGTCATTTCCTTAGGAAATGGTCTAGACAGTCATTTCCTAGGGAAGATTCATTCTCTCTAGTTTTCACTTTGTTTAGTGTCATAGGAATGGCCCATATAGGTGAGTGGTCCAGGTTCAACAATCAGGGACAAGCATTCCCTAGGAAAGATCCATTCTCTCCAGGGTACACTTTGTTTAGTGTTAGATGAATGGCCTTGATAGGGAATGGTCCAGGCTTAGAAATCAGAACAATTATTCTTCCTTGCTTGAGAAGAATAGTCTAGATAATCCATCATTGATTTTCTACTCTTAGGGAAGATGCTCTTCCAGATCTCACAGATGTGAGTGGAAGAATGGCCCAGATGACTCAATTTATATCATAACATTGTTTCTATGCAGGTTGATATAAGTTGATATGATTACTATGGAGATGGTGTGTCTCCAAACAATAGAGGTATGATACTGTGGTGGATATGTTCCACTATTTGTGACTATGTGTCATGGATTGAGTAGTTGTGTACTACTATGGATAAACACAATTGTGTTCTATTAGTTGACATTGTATCAGTTTTCATGGAGATTATCCAGTTGGATAATAATGATGGTGCTTGTGTTTTAATTAGCATGTGTGGATATAATGATGCTACCATATGAATGGTCTGTTTGTGCTCAAGACCATTATTAGTTATACCTCCCTAGCTAGGAGGGGGTGTTGATATTATGGTAGCTTCGGGAGGTATGAACCTCCATTGTGACCTTTGACAAGATTAGAATATTCTAGAAGCAATAAAAGAAGTGAATGTAACCCTAGAAGAGATGTCGGTTGAGAGAGATAATTAATATGAATTAATTAGTACTCAGAATGAGAAGTCGGCCTAGGCAGTCTGCCAAAACTAGTATAAATACAGGGCGCTAGTCTTCACTTTACACACAACTCTTAGAATCAGAGTGAGACACTTGTGCACACTGCAGTTGGGTAGTCTTGTGCACAAGTCCTGGAGAAGGTGCTACCACTAGTTCTAAAGTCTATAGTTTCTATATTTCTAGGTTTGAGTTTCTAATAAGCTTTGGTTACTTCTTTCTTGGTGAATTAACCTTGCTTGGATATTGATTTTCTACCAGGATTCTTCTCTCCATCAAGGTCAAGGTGCTTGGGGGTGGCTTTGGCCTATGGTTGGGTGACAATAGTGATATTTTATATGGTTAATGAGCACATTCTAACAGGTCGGTCGGATTCGTCATGTGAGGATATAAATGGAGATGAAGATATGTCAGCCCGCCAACCCGAGAACCTGTGATCATAGAAAGGTGACTCATTATATAACCAAAAAGCGATAATGGATGAGAAGAAGAAAAGGGGAAAAGGGCTAAATATCTCACAGTAGAAAATCTACTTTTCATTTATTAATGCCAATATTTGTGAACCCCTGGTGAGTTCTCACTAGTAAAAGCATAAATTGCAGATCACGAAAGTTCTTTGGCTGGAATATGTATATGATGAAACAGGGGACATATGTGTTGGATACCGAAAACTCGTGACCTAGTGGATAGATAATTGGCTAAGCATTGGACAAGAGAAATTTTTTATATTTATTCCAACAGTATTCATATTAATTAATATTAATAGATTATTTCTGGTTTAAATTTAAATCATCTCCCAATTTGAAGGATGTTGTTCGTTTCACAAATTTCATTGAAATCACAGAAGTTTTGAGTGCAAGATGTATATAATGGAACAAGAAGCAATAGATTTTGAAAGCACCAACCTGAAAACCGCGGCCATAAAATTGTCTAAGCATGGAAAGGAACAACGATTGGTCGGATTCGTCATGTGAGGATATAGATGGAGATGAAGATATGTCAGCCCACCAACCATGGAACCCACAATCATAGAAAGAGACTAAGTATATAACTAGAAAGAAATAATAGACAAGAAGAAGAAAAGGGGAAAAGGACTAAGTATCTCACAGAAGAAAATCTATTGTTCCTTTATTAATTTCAATCTTTTCGAACCCCTGGTGAGTTCTCACTAGTAAAATCATAAATTGCAGTTCACGGAAGTTCTTTGGCTGCAAGATGTATATGACGAAACATGGGACATAGGTGTTGGATACCACAAACCCAGGACCCGGTGGACAGATAATTGGCTAAGTTTTGGCCAAGAGAAAGTTTTTATATTTATTCCAATAGTATTCATATTAGTATATATTAATAGATTATTTTTGGTTCAAATGTAAATCATCTTCCAATTTGTAGGATGTTGTTCGGTTCACAAATTTTATTGAAAACAATAAGAAATAGAAAGAAAATAATAATAATAATAATAATATATATATATATATATATATATATATGACGCAATATTTTTTTGTATATGCACGGATATTATCAAATAGAAGAAGGTGCAATATATGAAAGATATTGAACAAGAACATGACGTCAACATTTGAGTTTCTTTGTTGTAATAGTCATTAATTCATTCTATTTACAGGACCCAAAGAATGAAAGATGGATGCGTCCTCCAATTTCTTTCTTTAAGTATAGGGTGGGCGCCACATAAGTATGGCCTATGACAAATTATTCTTCCATGTAAAATGTAAGGAATGAACATAGTAGCCTTTATTTAAATCAAAGTACTGTGTTGCAGAAAGAAAAGCTTGGCGTCCATGTTTAACAACACACACAAAAAAGGCACAAAATAAAATGAAAAGTAATACAAGATATTGGTAAACACCATAAAAAAAACACAAATATTCTATATTTAAATAATATGGGTTACAAAATACAGTTGAGATTGTTTGCCACAATGACTGGGATTTGTCCTGCTGCCGACCAAAAAACAATATGTACAATAATGAAGCTTGTGGACAGTCTTCTTGACGATCAAATGCTCGATTCATAAAAATCAATGAGTTGAATATCAATTTAGGGTCTTGGACTTCATTGGTTCTTCCAACTAGATCTATCCTATCTTTTTGAATAGCTTGTCTCTTCTAGATATGGCCTACCTCCATTGGCTGGTTATTCAACATTCCATTCTTTGTTAAGTTTTAATTTCCCTCTGTCATCGAAAACTTGGGGTTTAAGGTGCCTTCCTTGTAATGTTCCTAACCATTGACATCCGAGACAACTTAGAAATGAGATTCAGGCCCAATTCAAAGTCGAGGGAGTCATTTTATGTGACATCAACATTGGGGGAAACAAATCCTATTAGGCAACAAAAGATGAGACAAAAAAAAAATTCAAGTATGTTGTGACTATTATTCTCCCTGTATTTGATCATCTGTTTGGTTGAAAATCCTGACTGAAGATTTGTATGTTGAACTTCTTTGTTTTATCACGGTAAATTGGAAGGGACATCCAAGCCAATTGCAAAATGCTCCTCTGTTGAAGTACATAACTTCTTCCAGTAGCTCAGGTCTGGCAAGTGTATCAAATGTTGCAGATCACATCATAATATATCTTTTTTCATAGGGGTGGTAGACATGGAATCCCACAATAAGGACTGGAATGTTCAGAAGTGATGCCAAATATTACTCCATGCCTGAATACAATCAGAAGGAAATTATAAAATTGGATATCAACGAACATGAGAAACTTTATGCACGTTTGAATTGGAATTCTAAAATTACAAAATGTTTTATGCCAAAGTTGTAACGTAATTGACAGACAACCAGTTTCTATGTCAAATAATTTTGAGCAACCTTTGGATGTAGTAACAAATTTAACATACAATCAACTTTCGATCACTACTAATACGAATTTCAATGTAAGAAGTTGGGATCCCAGGTTCCAGGTAGTTCACCTTTAGGCATCCAAATAGGCGGTGACGCCAGGTTCTAGATAGCTTCAGCTTCGGACATTGACATTAGCGGTGGTAATGGGAACAATGCTATTGACTGCAGTGTGACAATGTGGTGAACAAGCAAGGTTGTCATTGCCAAAGAACTTAAACAGTAGGATTTTTAGACTTGCAAAGAACATTGACTTTAGTGTTGCTTTCTCACAAAATCTACAATGTTGCTTTGAGTCCATAAATCTTTGGACGTTGGGTGTCCTGTGCAATAATGACCTTGAAATTAGGTACATTCCAAACATCTATTATCTGACATTGGATTGTTAATGAAATTACCACAGTGGACGACGACTCAATTGCATTGGCACAAACAATATTAATTTTGTGATTAATTAACATCCTTGAAGGACGTGAATCCCAAACAATGCCTAAAACTTTTCGAAAAACCATCTGTTAAAAAAATACATTGTTCTATATTTTAAAAAATAAGAAATTGTATGGTTTGAACATTTTTTTTCCAAATATTGCATCAGCTGCAACAAAAGAAATGCATTTTCCTTATCCAAAGCAAGGGAAACAACAGTAAGATTGACATTAGGTGGAAACATATATGGAAAAACACCACTACATTAAGGTCTCTTCTAAAGAATGAAATAAAATGATTACATGAAGGTGGTAGTAAAAGGTGATTTTCAGAAACCAAATCATTACCTGAACACACGAAACTTCTTGTAGAAGGTGGTAGTATAAATTAATCCTCATAAAGTGTTGCAAAGTCCATAATCCATAATTCCTTCCCATTAACTTTTTCCAGTTACATGTCGATGCAGGGATTAGAAATTTTTGAGAGTGTCGTTCCCTAGTTATATACCCACCTTCAAGTAGAAGGGGAGTATTCATGTAAATAGGGGAAAGCTCATCGAACCAGATGCAATCATATGCGTAGGAGTAGTAAAATAAAAAATGTGCACTAGCGATAGACAATTGATTGTATGTGGAGTCTGTAACTACATCGAGAGGACAGTGAACAAACTTTGACAAAGAATATGGCTTTCTGTCAAGTCTGTTACCACATCCAAAAGTAGCTCAACAAACTTTGAAATAGAAAATTTTGTAATTTTTGTATGTCGTTTTAACCACCCATATAATTTCTCATACTCGCGATGATCCAAATCTATAATTTCCTTCTGAGCACATTCACGAATGGAGTAATATTTTTCATCATTTCTTAATATTACAGACCATTTTGCAAGCCATGGTAAGTGTGACTCCTCTGAAGAAGACAAATTCTTGTGTGATCTATAGAATTTGATACACTTTCCAAATATGTGTTGTTGGAAGAAACTATATACTTCAACGAAGAAGCATTTTGCAGGTGACTTGGAAATCCCTTCCAACTCCCAACAAGAAAACAAAGAAGATCAACAAACAAATCTCCAAGCATATTACATATTACATATTATGTAATAAAAAAAATATTACATATTACATCTAATATGTAATAACAACCAACCAAAGCATCGAATACAGGGAGTACACCAATTAGAAGATACTTTTTTTTTCCTGCCTAAATTTATGTTGGCTAACAGAGTTTTTTTTTGGCTCGAATCTCACGTCACATAAAACCATTACGTCATATTTCAATTGGGACTCAATGGAATCTTTAAGTTGTCTTACATGTCCATGACTAGAAACATTAGAACGAAGGCACGATAAAGCCAAACTCTTTGATGATAGAGAGAAATGAGAATAAGTATTTAAAATTAACGCTGGAGGATGACAATATAATCTTCCGTAGATTTTGGTTTAATTCATCTTAATGGAAGATGTTGTCAATCTTTCACTTATTAATGCTAATATTTTAGAATATGTGCAAAGAATAGTCACTAATAACATGTAATAACATTCCCACATCCGAGCAGATTCTCAAATATGACAACCAGTAAAATATGCACAATATTAAAGAGGGACATGGCGTCAAGACCTCTGTGGATGGCAGCGTGGTAGTACAGTATTGCACTATTACTATGATGATGCCTTTTAAAAAAATAATACATTTTAATGGGATATGTCCTCGAGCTTTCCGCTTATTAAAGCCAACCTTTTCAAACCTGTCTGGTCGGTTGTCACTTTTAAAAGAATAATTAATGTGCATTAGGAAGGGCGTAAGGTGGTGGGGATGCAAGGGAGCGACAAAATGCTTTTAAACTTTTTCGAACCTAGGAACACATGAACCCATAAAAATTTTAAGGTTCGACTAAGTATGGAAAGGAAGGTCAGACAGACAAATTCATCGTAGGTAGAGGCAGGGTTGTGAGTTTGAGGAGTCCGAGGTCAAATTGTAGAGAACATAAGTTTTGGGTGTAATATGCATACCCCGAACACGAATTACCATAGTTTGATAGCACCTATCCACGAACCTGCATTCATAAAATTGGTTAAGTATGCAAACGAATGGTAGTCGATCGGACTCATGATGTGAAGATATAGATGGAGATGAAGATTTTTCAGTTCGCCACACCGGGAACCCGCAAGCACAGAAACGTGACAACATATAGAACCAGAAATGCATAATAGAGGGTAAGAACAAAAGGGAAAAACGAGCAAGTTTAGAAGAAATTGGATAAATATGCAACCGAACGGCGGCCAGATGGAATCATGATGTCAAGATACAGATGGAGATGACGATTTGTCAATTGGCCACCCTAGGAACCCGCGACTACATAAACATGGCAAAGTATAGAACCTAAAATGAATAATAGAGAGGAAGAACAAAAGGAAAAAAATGAGAAAGTTTACAAGACAAAATATAAAGGGAGAGAACGTTATCGTTAAGATTGCAAAAATATGAATCCATAGGAAGAAATTAACCATGGGAAAAACATCGTCATCTATGAAATATAGTTGGAGCCCGACAAACTTTGGTTGAAGCCATAAGAGATGAAATTTACATCAAATGCAAAATTTTGCATATTATTTTATCTTAATAGTATTTTTTGGGGAGCCAAATGAAAAACAATGTAACAACATATCCAATTGTAGATGCAGCACCCCAACATCACAAAGCTTTAGAAAACAAGAGCAAGCAACAAACAACAACCCAGTTAAGAAGTGCCAAAAGGCCCAACTGCAGTCGTAGGACCCGAACCCTGCAAAGTTGAATCAAACAACAATAAGAAGCATCTAGTGAACAAAGAAGCAAGCACCAACCAGTCGACCAGGAATGTCAGTGAAGAACAATATTGGAAAAAATCACTGCACACAAGATTTTATCAAAAAAAATGGAGGAAAATGTATTGCAACACATCTGTTAACCAAATATTTCAGGTTGTCAAACCTGTCAGGTAAAATTCAAAGCTAGCAGGACCATCCAAAGGCCAATGTTTGACACAGAACCTACCTCCATCACAGAAACAATGACGCATCACAAAAGCAAATCGTATTTTCTCCTCACACACAAAGATGTTCAGCAAGAGGATTTTTGACTCAAGCACACCTAGTAGTCAAATTTCCCACCTGCAAACTGCAAATATCAAGTGAAACTAAACACGACACCCAAACCCGCCCGTCAATGGGGAATGAAAGAAGGGCAGTTCCAATCACGGTTGCAGAACCCCAAGCATGCAAACTGCAACAAGACCAACAGGAAAATAAGAACAACATCAACATGAAAATAAGAAATCAGTGAACATGCAAGAAGCAAGCATGAACAATGAACCAACAATGCCGCTAAAGAACAATATTTCCCACATTTACTACAATGAACATTGCATATAAAAAAAAATGGAAGAAAATGTATTGCAACAGGCCTGCTAAGTAAACATTTAAGGTTGTGAAGCATGTTAGGTAAGCATTTAAGTCTGTCAGAACTTCTCTATAAACATTTAAGAAAGAATGCAGTGTGGCAGGTCTCTTATGTACCAAAAAAACATTTAGTATATTATTTTATAACAATAATAAAAAAAAAACTTAGTAACAATAGTTCGAATGGTAGATCCTATGTAAGTAAAAAAGAAATATTCAAAGGACAAACTAACATGAAGTCAACTTATAAAAAACTAACTATCTATCTTCAAAACTTTGGATATCCAAACATTTCAATAAAAAAACAGGGACTAATAACAACTCATAAATACTGTATATCATCAAAAAAACTTTGGATATGCTAGCATATCAAACATCAGGAATAACGAAGCTGGAAATAAGACCTCCAATCTATTATCCAATTAGATCATGACATATATAGTATTTTTTATTATATAGAAATCAATGTTTTTAGTTCCCTAGCTCCAACAATAGATATTATGCAAATATTTTTAGTCAAAGGACAAACTAATATGAAGTCAACGAATTATCGATCGCTATAGTTCCTCTATGCCTTCAGCAGGGACTAATAATCTCCAAGGTGTCATTTTTTATTTGATTTCCTTGGAGCTAGACTATGTGTTGTATTATAGAGTAGAAGAATGTGTTGTAGAGTAGAAGAAGGCACATTTTGGAGTAGAGTACCCTATATCTCATAGAACACAGAATGAGGGAGGTTGGTTCCCATATCCCTATAGTAGTCTAGATATAATGTACAAGGTTATCATATGGTTGTTAGAGGATGTGTTCAACACTATAGCCATAAAATATTTATGGCTCATAGGCGTTGTTCAAGATGATTGATCCTAACAAACAAGCATCATTTATGGAAGAAGGTTTATTGTTCTCCTCTCATTCCCATGAATAGACCTCTAGACACATTAATGGTGCACAATTAACATAGTGATGGAACCCATAACATTATTATAGGAAATTGTTAATCAGTAGAGGTTAGATGTGTCAGTTCCAAGGCTCGTCCATGGTGGTTGAGACTGAGTAGAAACATTTCGGGAGAGATGATTTATTTCCCTCCACAAACTATGGTTGTGGACCTAATACTCATCCATGCTTCTCAAGATATGATAATGATGCCCATATTCAACTTGGATGTCAAGGACTCCCTATAGAGGGATTATGTCATGGTTTCTAGGTTTTGTTCATGATGCTTGAACTTGAGAAGGTTCAATAGGACTCAGGGTAGTTGTGTCCCCCCAACCATTTTTATGCCTCGACACACATTTTTAGTGCACAAAGCCTACTCTTGGTGCTTGTATTCCACTCAAAGGCCAAATCCCCCCTACAAAGTTCATGTGTTTTGGTTTGAGTACTTGTTCAACGATATTGATCTCGAAAATATTCCCAAGATCCCAAGACACTAGTTTTCAATTTGTGATGATGGTCAAGGCCTCACAAACCATTCATGTTCTTATGTGGTGGTTTGAGGACATATTTTTGGTGCTTGAGTATGAGAAGCTATGTTTATGTCTAGATGCTCTTATTTCCCTCACCCAACCAATTTCAAGGACTTAAGGATGTTTCTTCCCTACCATGACTATGGTTAAGGCCTCGAGAGCCATCCATAGTGCATGAAACATATTAATGGTGCCCATATCAAACTCTCAGGGAAAATACCCCCTAGTGGAGGATCATGTTGACATGTCCATGGTGTTTTAGCTTCATAAGGTTCAATTAGGGATTAGGACACTTGTTTACGCCCTTGAAAATGTAGCATTGTATAGACCCATTTTAAATGCAGAAAAACTATCCACAATTATATGAATATCTCACTTAAAAATTTGCAAATAACACCTACAAAGAGCTCATTTGTTAGTAAAAAGAGTTGTTCAAGGATTTTGAGCCTAATAATATTTAAAAATTTCCCAAAGAACTTTTTTTCCTTCCTAAATCATGTTCAAGTCCCTAAAAACCATCCTCATTGTGAAAAATATTCTAATGGCATCCATATATAACCCTGATGCCAAAGACCTCCTAAAGATGGTTTTTTTTTTGTGGTTTACAATTGTTATTCATGGAAATTAAGCCTGAGAAGTGGTGTTTAGGGAATAAGGACCAATTGTTTCCTCCCATGACCATATCTATATATATATATATATATATATAATACCTTCATTTAAGTCTTAATCCCCTTACGTGCCCCCTAATCCATGTTTGGACTTGAAAGACAATTTCAGTGTAAAAGGCATACTCATGGCACTTATGGGTGAGTGCAAGCTAATGATGTTCTCTCATGACACATTAGTGGAAATGAAAACCTAGAAAAACAACAATATGTGAACATGGAGGGATTATTCAAGGTACTTTTACAATGAATTTGAATATGGTTTAAGAAGATGGAGTGTAGGAAATTGAATTAGATTTCCAAATATACAACTTTTATTCATAGAAATTGTGAATAACTATGTCAAATTTGATTTTTTCTAACAGGGGTATCTTATTTTTCCAACAAAATATAAGGTATATGTTTTTGTTCATGTAGGTTTTGAGTAACTTAATGATGGAATTTCGTTCCAAAAACTTGTATACTTGTAGAGAACTTGCTTTTCTTGTTCTGTGTATTTTTTGGAAATTTATAATATTAATTTTATATTTTTTTTAAATTATCAAAGTCAACATGTCCCTAAAATTACAACGTCTTTTGTTCATGCGGGATAAGAGGGTCTTAGCATGATCAAAACAAATTATTATTTTTAGATCGTAGATATCAATATCCTCTAGTGTTTCATATAACTCATTCAAAAAATGGTTAAGATGACAAAAGGTTATATAAAAAATAAGAGATGCATGTATTATAGGATTTTGATATATGTCAAGACAAAATAGATTAAAAATAGTAAACATTATTAATTTAAAAAAATTATATTTGGAATCTTCACATGAAGCTCTATCCTTTTCTGTATTTTCATTAATAACTGAATTGTGTATCCTATAGAAAAATAACATCAAAAACATAGACATGGAGATGAATTCATAAAAATTGAAGTTTCTATGTATTTGCAGACCGTACCAGTAGGTTTTTCATCCCGAACCTAAATCCAAGGCAACCAACTCAGCAATCACATATTCTATACTTCACTCCCACCCCAAAAAAATTGACATTCAAATAACACGTGTGTACTTTAGGAACACACCCTCATTCCTAAAGAACACAACCATTATTAGCAACAGAAACGTACACGCATTGTTGTTAACACAAATACATTCTCTCTCTCTCCCTCACCCCCACCCCCCCCCTCTTC
>ML812222.1:81755-94026 GCA_009831015.1 Picea engelmannii
TTTCAAGGAATATGTTTTTGTTTAATCATGGTGGTTGTATCCATTTAGTAAGACATAGGTGATATACAAAGGTCTTGTGTGGTGATTCGAGGATGTGTTCAACATTATCATTGTAGAATTTTTGTGAGTAATAGGAATTGTTCATAGGAATTGAGCCCCAAAAGTTTTATTTTTTGTGGAAAACCCATTACTCTCATCCTATGATCTTGCATGGACCTTTATAAACATTTTTTGTCCACAAGTAACCTAGTGATGGTGCCCATATAACCCTCGTAGGTGATTATTAACAAACAGAGGTCAAATGTGGAGGTTTGAGGACTCTTCCATCGAACTTGATCATGGGAAGAAAGGATTAGAGATAAAGGCTCTCGTTTCCCTCCACTCACTATGGTCATTCACCCAAAATCAATCCTGATAATGATGCTCATATTCAACTCATACATCAATGTTTTCTTAGAGAGGGCTCATTTTGTGGTTTATAGGTGTTATTCATAGTTCTCAAGATCAATAATGGTTAGTAGGGATTAAGGCCATTTTATTTTTTCAACAACACAGGTATTCCAACAAAAGAAGAACACCTTCAGTAACCACTCACACAACTAGATCCAATATCAAAACACTAATGTTTTCACGTCGTAAAATGCCTTTGGGGAACATCCATGGCCCCAACCAACATGGCCAGTTGGAACAATTTATTAATGAAAAATAATTTTATAGAGAGATTTTAAAATAGAGTTTATCATAATCGATCATCGACAAATTACCATCCATACTCTTTTTATATAGATCATGGACCAATCAATTGCTAAGACACATATCAATGTAGCTATTACGTTCGAGGAGAATATGAATGCTCGGATCACTCTATGTCAGGAACATGTCATGATGGTCAAATTTCCTAACTAAAAATTCATACTAAATAAACACACTAAGAAACAAATTTTACCTAATGATACAATAGATCAATTTGATCTTAACTAACTTCTAAGTGTCTAAATATCCTAACATACCCCCTTAAGAACAACTTGGGATATGATTGAAGGATTTGCAAATATGGAATAATAGGAGAAGGAGGGATGCATTAGAGCCTATCCCCCCTTAATGAAAACTTCCTAAACTCCTAACATAGATCAATCTTTGGAAAACATTTTTTCTATAAGACAGTTTGTGAAAATGTCTGCAGCTTGATCTTCTGTAAGGAAGAAGAGAACTTTAATAAATCGATCATGAATGAACTTTAGCTCAATGTGTTTGTTTCACTGATGTTAAAATGGATATTTGGTGAGATTGATGGCACTCTGATTGTCACACCAAAGGTTGGTTGGATGTTTCTTCTGGAATCCAAACTCTGAAAGGAACTATTGAATCCACAAGGATTCCTTACTTGCATTAACCACTGCTCGGTACTCTACTTATGTTGAAGAAAGAGAAACATCATGTTGTTTCTTATAGGCCCAGGTGACAGGTCCTGAACCAAGGGTGAAACATAACCTACAATAGACATCCAATCATCAAGGTTGTTGACCCAATCTGAGTCAGTGAAACCAACCAATAAAGAAGTCCCCCTTGAATTGCAATGTATCCCGAACTGAACTGTACCTCAGATATATAGAAGTATTCTTTTAGTTTCTTTCCAATGTCTTTTGTGGGGTGTTTTCATATACCAGGAAACAAGGTCAACAACAAAGGAAAGATTAGGATGGGTATGAGTCAAGTATAATAGGATACCAGTAAGGATAAGGATAAGGATAAGTTTTGAGTCACTACCAATAAGGATAAGGTCATCAACATAAAGGACAAGGATTATGATATGGCTTCCTATTTTCTTGGTATAGAAATTTGGATAAGAATGACATCTAGAAAATTCAGTGTCAAGAATAAAGTTGTCCATTTTGGCATACCAAGATCAAGGATATTTATTAAGACCATAAAGATATTTCTTAAGGCAACAAACAAGGCTAGAGTCATTCTAGACATAGCCAGGATGTTCTTCCATGTAGATTTCTTCTTGCAAATCCTTATTCAAGAAGGAATATTTAACATCAATCTGATGGACCTCCCATTTATGTGAGGTAGCAAGGGAAAGAACATGCCATATATAATTCATTTTGGATACAAGGGAAAATGTTTCATTATAGTCAATTCCTTCAACTTGGGAAAATCATTTGGAAATTAACTGAGCCTTGTGTATTTCAACACTTCCATCTGATGCATACTTAGTTTTGTAAACCCATTTACATTTAAAAAAAATTCTTCCATTTATAAGAGGTGCAAGATCCCAAGTATCATTTTCATTAAAGAACAACACTCTTCATTCATAATTGTATCCCAATCTAGATGACCTAAAGCTTCTACAAATTTATCTAGATAATGAGTCTTTTAAAATTGAGCCAAAAGAGAAGAGACACATTGGAACTATGAACATGTCTGATGTTGATCTAAACGATCACCAAAAAGATCACCAGTTGCTTATTGTGTTTAATGCACCCATCTAGGAAGCAATGATGTTGGTTCAGTTTCATGTTCAAATGACTCATCTGGAGGCAGGTGAGTAGGAGGAGGTGAATTTTCTTCTTCACTATCATCATCTAAAGAAGAAGAAACTAGAATAGGAACAATAGATGGCACAAAATCCAAATATGGATCATAGGTCAAAGAAGGCACACAAGTCGAATTAGGCTTATGGTCCAAGAGATTTTCATCAAATTTAATAGCTTTTCTAATAATAGTTGTTAGAAAAACAGGATCACGGAGCAATACAATATAACAAATGCGGAAATAAAACACAAAAGATATACAATACAATAGAGACACAGATATACATGGTTCACCTAGTGTGGGCTACGTCCACCATAGAAATTTCTAGGTCCTTTCTTTATTATTATCCAACAAATGAAGGGATACAACCTACAACAAACCCGTTGTAACTTCCTCTTCTTTCTCTCACAGTCTCCTATCTCAGAATACAATATTTGCCATAATAAATAGACGCAATAGATTTCCCTCATAAAAGAGGGTTTCCTTCAAGGGAAAAAACCCTAACATAAATTCTATCATCAAATCTATGACCTTATAATGAACGGTGTAGATTTACTATGAAATTACAATATACATTTACAAGGCAAGTTTTCCTTCGGGGGATTTACCCCCGAACCCTCGCTTTCCCCTAGACCCTGCAGAGGGGGTAACCCCCCCTCTACACTCCCCGACATGGAGGAGTGTACATTCTTATAGGGTTTAAAGTCTTCAAGGGGTATAAACATGGATGGAAACAAAGACGTCTGAATCAGGAAGATAATCAGGCTCCAAAACCAATAATCTCCCACTTGGAGACTGATCTCAACAACTCCACTGCCACTATATATTATAGACTATGATCCTTCTTGGACCTATAAAATTTCTCATCTTCACCTTCATGCTTGAAGACCAACTGAAACTGAGCAGGACCTCCGTTTCTCCTTGGTTACTCCCTTTGTTAACATGCCTGTAGGATTCTGGCTAGTGTGTTTCTTTTCCAATTTCAAATGTCTATCTTCCAATATGGATCGTATAAAATGGTACCTAATCTATATATTCTAAGCATTCTAATGGAAGGATGATTTATTTGCAATATGAGTGGCACTCTCACTGTCACAATACAACCTATTATTCTCCTGGTTCTTTCCCAATTCCTCCATAAACCTCTGTAACCAAATCATCTCTTTACTAGACTATGTAGCAGCAACACATTCTTCCTCTAATGTTGAAATTACAACAACATTTTATAGTTTTGAAATCCAACTTACTATTGTTCCACCTATATTAAAAACATACCCTGTGGTGCTCCTCCTGCTATCTTTATCACCTTCCATATCTGAATCAACATATCCCTATAGAAAAACGTATGAACCTCCAAAACATAATGCATGAGTAGGAGTACCTCTTGAATACCTAAGAATCCACTTTATTGCCTCATAATGTTCTTTACTTGGATTGTTCATATATGTTCTCGCAACTCCCACTACATGTGCAATATCTAGTCTTGTGAAAACCATTGCATACATCAAACTCTCAACTGCTGATGAATAAGGTACCCTCAACATTTATTCTATATCCTCATGTGTCTTGGGAAACATTTCCTTATTTGATTTGAAATGGATGGCCAAAGGCATACTAACTAGTTTTGCAGTCTCCAATCCAAGCCCCTCCAACACCTTCTCTATGTAGTCACCCTGAGACAATGCCAATTTGCGATTTTTCCTGTCTCTTGTTATTCTCATACCAAGGATTTTCTTTGCAACACTCAAATCTGATGCAGTAGGGACATGAACACATCCTCTTGTCATGCCCCCTACTCAAAGGATCACTCAATCAGTTCCCCTTTGAGCCAAATTATCTCATTTGATTCCCTGCTGGAACATCTGATGAAAACCAGATTCACAGGTGCTTCTCTTTTCCCTGTCACGACCTCTGCACACGCCTGTGACCTTTCCCCGATTTAATTTCGGGTTTCGTGATCCCCGTCGTCGAGAGTTCCTGTCTTGTTGAACTCCCAAACTCTGATTCATTGATGTTCTCCCTTCCGGCCTTAGCCCCTCCTGGCTATGCCTTGGTCCATGTGACCGCTTCTCATAAGATCGCAGCCTTATGTCTTTCGGGATTCGGGGTTTCATATTTTCTGATGTCAAGAACCTCTGTCCCCTCGAACTCTCGATCGCCAATATGCCGATACGAAACTTTATTCGTTAGCCCTCCTGGCTAAGCTCTTGGCCGATATGACTGCTATCCCCTCGTGACCACAGTCTTACCTCTCATCGGGGTTTCGGACATCGTAATGCAGAAAGGCATAAAACTTGTGCCCATAGGATTCCTGATATCCCGATGCACGATCTTCCGATGTGACTCTCCTATCGGGACCTTTCCCAAAGGCTTCGATCACTACGACACATCCCCTCCATATGGATGCTTATGATCGCCCCTTGCGATTTCGTGACTTCAAATGTCCCGGACGCCTCATCCTCAGGACTCGCGAAATGTCAATCTCCGATGCTCCATCTTGATTTTCTATCGGGACTTCCCCCTGATAGTCTGGATCTCCACCCATCTCCAACTGATGGACGACCCTAATACAATATCGTTGTTTCAAGACTTGAAGTGTCTCGACTTCCTCGACCTCGAGAATTCCGATATCCCGAGTGCCGATTCTCCGCTACGATGACAACTGGCCCCACAAATGGAACTTCCCTCCTTTCGGGGTTTAACAGGTCTTAGACCCTTAGTCTCGAGACTCCCGATATCACGAACACTGATATCCTGATGCCTTCGAGACTCACCTCTATGAACTAGTGCCTAGATCTCCGAAATGGATGATCACGCGACACGCGTCCTCCCTCAGACGGACGACTATGATTCTTTCGTTGTTTCGGGACTTGAAATGTCCCAGCTTTCTCGACCTCAGTACCTCCGATATCCTGAGTTTCGATATCTCGATGCCCAAATTCCCTTCGGAACTTTCGCACTGGCGTGAGAAGGGTTAAACCCCGTGCAACTACTGTCCGATCCAACAATTGGCAGGATTTATGAATGAGTTCCAATGGCTCATGATCTCCCCCTTCTGTGCACTTCTCCTGCTCCTTCCTGGATGTAGAAACCAACGGTCCATATCTCTTTTCTCCGCCGATACGACGGCTGATGTGCTCTCCTGAGCTTGCGCACTTTCTTCCAATTCTTGGAAGAATTCCAAGTCTCCCAAAGGCCTCAACCTTTGTCTGTCTCCTCCTCTTGCGAACTCCGGACTCTGAGCTTCGCTGTGCGCATGGAAACATTGTTCCTCCTGAGATTTTCTCCCTTCAAATCCTTAAAGGATTTCGATGTTTGTGCTTCTACAGAGTCTTCGTACACACACAGTGCTATCTCTCCTGAGCTACTCAACACTCAGACCCCTAAGGTATTTTGTATTTCTTCCTTCTCCCTCAGATGGAGAATGTTTGGATGCCCTCCTGGCTATCCTCTGCCTCAAGAAACCTCTTGCTAAGTCTGTAGGGTTTTCAACAACCCTGTGAATATCCCTCAGTGGATTCTTCCTTCAATTACAGAACTCAAAGAGTTCTCTTCTCTTCTTTGTGCCTGTCTACACACTAACTCAAATGCCCACCTGGCAGAGTGTCTTATCCTAGAACGTTCAACAGTTCTATCCTCCTGTGCACCTATGCACCTGCTCAATGCCCACTTGGCATAGCTCTCAGAATCCTCAGTGATTCCGTCTCTTCTTCCTGAACTCACAACAGAGTTCTATCTTTGTGCACTCCTTGCATTGGCTCAATGCCCACCTGGTAGAGCTTCACAGAATCCATAGCAGAATTTTGTCTGCAACTGTGTCTTTCCCACACAGCCTTGCCTCCAAGGTGTTCAGCAACCTTGAGGTCTTCACCTGAGTTGTTGATTCCAGTTCGTGTGCCACAACACATCTTTGTATGAACCCGCAGAATTCAGAAGTGCATCCTATGTTCACGACTATCAGAACCCACAACGTCCTGTCACACCCTCCTGGTATGAAGCCTCAAATACCTTCACCTGAAATCAAACACACTCCTACAAATGAATGATAACAACATACATTCATAACATACAATGGAACACTCACAGACATTCATTCAACACAGAATACATGCAGGAAAAACTGCTTTGTTTGTATTAAAATGGAAAATGCCTGTATTTACAAGGTGTTCTCGAGCTCTCTCTTGCTCCTCTCTTACAACCACTACAACTCAACTCTTTTCCAAAATGAGATACGAAATCTCTTTTACCTGAGGGGGCTCTTAGAGCGATTCCCCCAATCTACCTACCTTATTCAATTACATTTAATGGGTTGTATAGTCCAGTATCTGGATCTAAATCTCAGTCATACAAACATTAAAGGACGATCTACCTATTGCCTGCACAAAGGCTCGACTTCCTAGCTCAACAACCTAAGAAATTCAATTACATTAAATTCAAATTCCAAATGAGGTTGTGCCTCTCTCTTCAGCTTTGAATGCATGCGCTCGACGTGGCTGGCTGGATGACGTGGAGAGATGCTCCTGCATCATGTTCCTCAGCTGCAAAAATCATGAGCTCCTGCTCATGAGCTTTCCATATCAGCTATGGGAATCCTCCTGGATCCCAAATCATCCTTTGGAGCTGTTCATCTGCTCCATTCTATTGCTACTTCTGCGTTGTTGTTGTTGTTGTTGCTTCCTTCTTCCTGTTCAACCTCTCCTTGCTGACAATGTTTGATGATCAGATCATCACCTCCATGATCTCTTTGATCACTTCGTCCAGCTGCTCCCATGGTTGGCTCTGCTCATGCAGTCTCCTTAGCTGCAAAAATTTTCGTCACATGAGCAGATCATCATAATCTCCCATGCCTCCTTCATCAGCTTCCAAATTCACCTGTTGGATGTGCACGCTCTACACTTTCACCCTCTCTTCCAGGGCTTCAATTTAGTCATACAGATCAGCAAAACTAATGTTGCATGCTTCTTCTTCTTCTTCTACTGCAAACTCCCATGTTGCAGTCTTTTCAGTCTCCTGGCTGAAAATATTGAGCCATTCCTTAGAATGCTCATCATCCTCTTCTACTTCTTTTGCTGTCATCTTCAGTGCTACAACTTCCTCAGCTCCCTGGCTGAAAGCATTGAGACACTCCTCAGAATGATCATCTTCTTCATCTGCTTGGGCAGCTTCCAAAGTATTCTCCAATCCTTCTTTCCTGACAGTCACAACTGACTGTTTTGCTGCTGTTGCTGCACCATCTACAACATAAAATTCTGCCTCCTCTTGGGAAAGTGGAAGGAATACTTCGATCCCTCCAATAATCAGAAGATTTCTCATATCTTCCTCTTCTGTCAGCTGCATCTGCTGATCTAAATCCATCTTTGAATTTATGAGACCCTCCGATAGTCTCATCTGCTCATCCCTGCCCAGCTGGAAATATGGGATCTGTTCACTGCCCTTCTGGCAGATTATGAGATCAACTGATCCCATCTTCATCAGCACTCCTTGTTGAATTTAACTCACCTTTGAGTCCATGAGACTTTCAGATAGTCTTGAATGTTCATCTCTGCCCATCTGGAAATATGATATGCTTCTGTTGCCCTCCTGGCAGTCTTCGAGATCCCGCAACGACCTCATTTCATTGCCCATCTGACAATGTGAAATTCCTTGGTTTTCCTCATGAAAGTCCCTGAGATCCTGCAATGATCTCAACTCATTGCTCACCTGGAAATTGGGAATTTCCTCTCTGCCCTCTCAGCAGTTCTTGAGATCATCAACCGATCCCATTTCATTTTCTTCATCACTGAGACCTCTCCTAGTCTCTGGTTCACACACCTAACCCATCTCCTTAGGTTCGTCGAGGTTTTCATCATACCTCAACCATCCTCTCAACATCCTATGTTTTCTTCTGACCATCAACTCCTTGACTGGCCATTTTACTTTCGGCTTCTTCATGGGCCATTCATATACCCATCTTGGCTTGGATTTCTACCGCATCTGCAGTTCAAGTTTTTCTATGTCTGCCCTTATTTCAGCGAGCTCTTTATCCATCTCTGCAAGCTTTTCTTCCTTGCTCTTCCTTCCAGCATGCCTATGGTCTTCAGTAACCATGGTGTTGTCTCTGTCTGCTTTCCTAGCAAACATGTTGTTGTCACTCCGCACTAAGAGTGTTACCAGCTTCATCCTCTAGTCCTGTTGACTGCCTTCATGATTACTGCCTACCTACAAACAATCGCCAAAAAGTCTCCAACGCTCTGTCTTCTTCCTTTGCCTCCCTTGCCTGAAATATACAGATAAGAAATCAGCTCTGATACCACTTGATGCAGTAGGGGAACACCCACATCCTCATCGCGCCCCCTTTTCACAGGATCATTCAAATTCCCCTTTTTGATCCGAATTAGCTCATTTGATTCCCTACTTGAATCTCTGATGAAAACCCGATTCACAAGTCCTTCTCTTTTCCCTGTCACGGCCTCTGCACGTGCCTTTTACCTTTCCCTGATTTAATTTTGGGTTTCATGATCCCCTTCGTTGAGAGTTCTTGTCCTATTGAACTCCCGAACTCTGATTCATCGATGCGCTCCCTTCCGGCCTTAGCCCCTCCTGGCTATGCCCTGGTCCATGTGACCACTTCTCATAAGACCGCATCCTTATGTCTTTCGAGATTCGGGGTTTCGTCTTTTCTGAAGTCGAGAACCTCTGTCCCCTCAAACTCCCAATCACCAATATGCCGATATGACGCTTTATTCGTTAGCCCTCCTGGCTAAGCTCCTGGCCGATATGACCGTTATCCCCCCATGACCACAGTCTTACCTCTCGTCGGGGTTTTGGACATCGTAATGCCGAAAGGCATAAAACTTGTGCCCACAGGATTCCTGATATCCCGATGCGTGATCTCCCGATGTGACTCTCTTATCAGGACCTTTCTCGAAGGCTTCGATCACTGCCACGCGTCCCCTCCAGATGGATGCTTCTGATCGCCCCTCGCGATTTCGCGACTTCAAATGTCCTGGACATCTCGTCCTCAGGACTCAAAAAATGTTGATCTCCAATGCTCCGTCCTGATTTTCTATCAGGACTTCCCGCCGATAGTCTGCATCTCCGCCACGCGTCTCCAACTGATGGACGACCCTGATCCAATCTCATTATTTTGAGACTTGAAGTGTCCCAACTTCCTCGACCTCGAGAATTATGATATCCTGAGTTTCGATTCTCTGCTACACTGACAGCTGGCCCCACAAATGACACTTCCCTCCTTTTGGGGTTTAACAGGTCTCGGACCCTTAGTCTCGAGACTCCCGATATCGTGAATGCCGATATCCCGATGCCTTCGAGACTCACCTCTACGAACCAGTGCCCGGATCTCCGAAATGGATGATCATGCGACACGCGTCCTCCCTCAGATGGATGGCTATGATTATTTCGCTATTTCGGGACTTGAAATGTCCCGACTTTCTCGACCTCAAGACCTCCTATATCTCAAGTGTCGATATCCCGATTCCATTCCCTTCAGAACTTTCACATTGGCATGAGAAGGGTTAAACCCCATGCAACTCATGTCCGATCCAACGGCTGAAGGGATTTTTGAATAAGTTCCAACGACTCACGATCTCCCCCTTCTGTGCACTTCTCCTGCTCCTTCCTGGACGTAGAACCCAACGGTCCAGATCTCTTTTCTCCACCGATCCAATGGCTGTTGTGCTCTCCTGATCTTGCGCACTTTATTTCGATGCTTGGAAGAATTCCAAGTCTCCCAAAGGCCTCAACCTTTGTCTGTCTCCTCTTCTTGCGAACTCCGGACTTTGAGCTTCACTGCGTGCGTGGAAACACTGTTCCTCCTGAGATTTGATCCCTTCGAATATTCAAGGGATTCTGACGTCTACGCTTCTGCAGAGTCTTCGCACACACACAGTGCTATCTCTCCTGAGCTATTCAATACTCAGACCCCTAAGGGATTTTGTCTTTCTTCCTTCTCCCTTAGATGGAGAATGTTTGGATGCCCTACTGGCTATCCTCTACCTCAAGCAACCTCTTGCTGAGTCTGCAGGGTGTTCATCAACCCTGTGAAGATCCCTAAGTGGATTCTTCCTTCAATTACAGAACTCAAAGAGTTCTCTTCTCTTCTCTATGTCTGTCTGCACACTAACTCAAATTCCCACCTGGTAGAGTGTCTTCTCCCAGAACGTTCAACAGTTCTGTCCTCCTGTGCACTTATGCACCCGCTCAATGCCCACTTGGCAGAGCTCTCAAAATCCTCAGTGATTCTGTCTCTTCTTCCTGAACTCACAACAGAGTTCTATATTTGTGCACTCCTTGCACTGGCTCAATGCCCACCTGGCAGAGCTTCACAGAATCCACAGCAGAATTCTGTCTGCAACTATGTATTTCCCACACAGCCTTGCCTCCAAGGTGTTTAGCAACCTTGAGGTCTTCACCTGAGTTGTTGATTCCAGTTCCTGTGCCGCAACACGTCTTTGTTTGAACCCGCAGAATTCATAAGTGCATCCTCTGTGCACGGCTATCAGAACCCGCAACATTCTGTCACACCCTCCTGGTATGAAGCCTCAAAGACCTTCACCTGAAATAAAACACACTCCTGCAAATGCATGATAACAACATACATTCATAGCATACAATGGAACACTCACAGACATTCATTCAACACAGAATACATGCAGGAAAAACTGCTCTGTTTGTATTAAAATGGCAAATGCTTGTATTTACAAGGTGTTCTCGAGCTCTCTCTTTCTCTTCTCTTACAACCACTACAACTCAACTCTTTTCCAAAATGAGATACGAAATCTCTTTTACCTGAGGGGGCTCTTAGAGCGCTTCCCCCAATCTACCTACCCTATTCAATTACATTGAATGGGATGTCTAGTCCAGCATCTGGATCTAGATCTTAGTCATACAAACATTAAAGGATGATCTACCTAATGCCTGCACAAAGGCACGGCTTCCCATCTCAACAACCTAAGAAATTCAATTACATTAAATTCAAATTCCAAATGAGGTTGCGCCTCTCTCTTCAGCTTTGAATGCATGCGCTTGACGTGGCTGGCTAGCTAGTTGGATGATGTGGAGAGATGCTCCTGCATCAAAATCCTTGATTGCAAATGAATTAGCTAACTTCCTCTTGATAACATTTATATCCTAAATATTAGACCCTGCAACAAGCATTTCATCTACCTACAATAACAAGATAATATAGCTTCCATTTTATAGCCTTTTAAAATAAACATAGTGATAAGAATGACATCTACTATAATGATGTTCTATCATAAACCTGTCAAACTTCAAATACCACTGACTTGTAGCTTGATTTAGGACAGACAATCTCATCTTCAACATGCATACCAAATTCTCCATCCCTTTGACCTCATACCCCCGTGGCTGTTGCATATAAATAGCTTCCTACAAATACCCATGGAAAAAAGTTTTTTTTTACGTTTAATTGTTCAAGATGCAAATATTCTACTACCACGTGAATTAAAATAGTCCTAAATGAAGTCGTTTTAACAACATGAGAAAATATTTCATCAAAATATATACCTTTATTTTGTTCAAAACCCTTTACAACAAGTCTAGCCTTTTACCTCTTTCTTCCTCCATATTCTCCCTTCAACTTGTAAGCCCATTTATTCAGTATTGATCTTTTTTTCTGTAGGAAATTGAACCAAATCCCAAGTCTAGTTATTTACCAGGGAATCCATTTCCTCTTTCAATCCTTTCTCCCACTTCTTTTTGGTGTCTACCT